>UZAN01042042.1:0-52022 GCA_900618425.1 Echinostoma caproni
TCTTACGACGCGGTCTAACCATTATTAGTCGTGTCTCTTCCATTCCTGTGGATGAACTAGCTGTGAAGCTTTCCGAGTATCACGTAACTTCCTGTGTGAAATTTGCCGAGAGGATCCTCACAGATCCGGACCACCCATTGTATGCAGAACTGACACTTTGTCATTCCCATCATTTAACACGCTCCCAATTTCGTCAAATTTCATCTCGAANATACCGCATCTTGCTCGTCCACTCACAAACAAAGAGCGAATAATGAGTGAACTTTGTCTTAACCTTGGATTATGAATGTCTTCATGCCTGCGAAAACTTTTCTCCCCGTTAATTATGTAAATTGTGTGGGTTAGCGTGTATGCTTTTTAACTGAAATGTGAGCTCCAGTGCTTGCAAACGTTATACACAATACAATACAATACAATTTACAACATATATGTTCTCTACATCCCGAATGTTGTTTTGCCACGTATGTTGGAAATATTGGTGAAACATTGCATCAGTTCTCATTGACTCCCCACACTTTATCTCCACCAACAAACCATTATCACAAACAGCAATCTAGTGGAACTTGAGACCCATAATTGTCGACTACTTGCATCAAAACGAACGTGATCATTCTGATGACAACTGTCTGCCATGCCGGTGAATTGGATATCATTGTTTCTTTATACATCAGTTGTTATTTGAGAAAGACTTTTAGTTCCTTTCTAACACAGTGCATTTGGAGCCGATGCAATGCATTCGTTTACATAATGCATTCATATGAGAATAATTAAATCCTTTTACGACAACATATTTGAAGTACTGAAGTTCACCAAACAAACTTACGTGGATCGTTTAAACCTCCTACATGTGAAATAAATTGGGCAAATTTACCATTTAATGGAAAAGTAGCAAGTTGCTGACGAACTCAAAATAGGAACAGTTATTATCATAAACAGAAGTGCTCATTTTGTAAACTGTCATTGCTTTCTAGTGCTCACCAATATTTGGATGAGTCGTGGTACCATTCAAGATCTAACGGTTTGAACCTCCTGGCAACTTGTCTACGGATAAATAAAATAGATTAGACAGAGAAACGCTTTCAGAGAATAAATGAATAAAGTCATCCAGCACTTTTCGCCCCAGTTGTATGATAGCTGAAGTGTGAGACAATTTCCATTTGCGGAACTGCAGCTTTAAACTTTTTCCATCTGTTATCAATCCTCCTTACCGTATACGGTGATCTAATGTAGAAGTTGATGCACTATCAGATGACTGAATTGCCTTAAAAGAGCATATTTGGTATGGTGCATTTCTTTGTCGCAATATGTGACAGAGAAATGCTTGAACAGTTGCGAAAAAGCAACGATGTATTTTTCTGTTGTCCTTCATGAGAACTAAGACATCTTTTGAAATTATGAGGAACGATAGAAGTGAGGAGTGAAAAAGGTGTCCTGAAACCATAGTCTATGGATAAGTGATAGACAATAGTATATCATAATAAAACGGTAAGAAAATAAGCATTACGCCCAGAATAAACACTTATTTAATGTTATCGGGGAAGCTCTGATATGTAAATACGTGATAATCACCTCTCTGTCTAATCGTTTTCAGATTTCTCTTCAACGTGTAACAACACGTATGTATTTCATGTATAATTTTCTCCAGAAATAAAAGTGAATGGGAGTTACTCGCGAACTGTGTTCCAGAGCCAATTTTGTCTGTGTTTAGCGGTTCTAGGAAGATGACATCAGTCGTGCATCTCCTCATTTGTCCGCAGGGATTAGTTACCGTTGATGTACGGGGTGAAAAAATTATTCATGTCACACAAGCCCCGTCCCACGACTGCGCGGTTGCAACATTGCACATATTTGTTACAAGATAACAGCAGTTTACCATGTAATACTCACTTGCAGCGTGAACAAATAACAGCGTTAAATAAAAGACAACCGGTGGCATAGTAAAGCGCACTACAAATGAAAGACACGTTGAATAAACGGATTTACAAAAAGAACAGTTCTTATATTGCATCGTTCCACAACCAACGTATTCTACAAACAGTCTCAGTAGAAGTACTGACAGCTTGTTTTTGGAGCTGAAACACCTGTCGTCTGGTTCATCCAAGGTTACTCTAGCAAGAAACCAGACAACCTGAGCTGTTGACTGTACTACTGAACCATCGGTTAGCTTTCTGATCACGTTTTGAACATGCTTGTTTTTGACCTACATGAAATTTGGGACTATGGACCGTTACGTGTGCGAACCGAAGTTAACTGTACTACACTTCGTACTATGGACACCGCTAGTGTACACCTTCTCCTCTGATTTCCGTATCTTGAGGAATGCCATGCATTCAGTTGGAGGGCAGTTCTAGTCCTGAGACTGTAATTCATTCAAGGCTTACTACATATATCCTGTTCATATGTTTGGCCTTCTGTTTCTTGGAAATTTGGTGGTGGGTGGCAATCGGCAAATCACAGTGGGTCACACACTTCTATATTTTTTGTAGTGCATAGTGCTGGCCAGGTGAACATTCATCTGTTTCTAGTTTTCGCTTAAGGGCTGTTGATATGCATACCTCTGAGCTCAGTTCATGGTACCATCAGTATAGGTCCCTTTTCAGTTTTGGCGGTCGATCATGTACCTGAATAGGAAGGGTTTTGACACCTAAACTGTAGGTTTTATATTAGGAAGTTTGCCAGGAAAACCTGATATTCTTAGCTTCAACAGTGGCTGTTTATGTTTCACATACTCTAGCATTTTTCAAAGAGTGAGACAGTGTTCTATCATTTATTTCGATTTGAAATGCGAATATATTTACCTGTGAAGCGCCAGAGCATCGTGAGGGCGGCCAGTTGTTTGTCACACTAGGTGGGTTGAAAGCCACAGTAAATGTTTTACCATGGGAAATGCTTAAAAGCGGCCTCTTTTCTTGTCTCATAGGGTCAAGAACACTTAGATCGGTTTACTGCTCACATAGAAATGGCGAATGTCACAAATTCTCTTTTTTCGTGCCCTGCTACTGATAAGAAAACCGAAGACGTATCAAGGTTTCATTCAGTTTATGCTTGAAGGCATCAATTGTGAGCGCAGAAACAACGTGAGATGGTAGAGAATTCCGAATATTGCTCAATCTGGGGGCAATAGAAAGACGCCGGCACTGTTGTCGATAGTTTTGGAGCACTAGTTTGTGTGACCGCTGATGTGAGTTTTGGGCGACAAGGTGAACAGTGAACAATATGGGTGGACAGAGTTATGCAATATTTATTGCACCAAAATAAATTTCCGAAAATTCGGCAATACTGGGAGCAGCACAACCCAAATGATTTCAGTCTTTCCAAATACGTTTTGGAGTGCATTTCTTTGAACATTTTGATGTTTATTAGTTATGAACATTCCAGAATCATAAGATCGCTTTGTAGCAGTGGATTCTACGCTTGATTGGGATACTCTTTGCGGAGCCGATGTCAGGCTGATAACAACCTTGGGAACATTGTAGGCTCAAGCTGACCATATATTCGCTTTGGGAAATCAGAATATTTTGCAGCGGTGGACAAATTTAAACAACTTTGATCGTCTTAAACGATGACATGAAGATCCTTTTCATCTGAAGTGTACTGAAGCTATTGATATCTCAGGGAGTACAGAAAACGAGTTTTGTGGCGGGACCACGACCGTACCTTGGATGCATTGAATTCGATTTCATTTTCGATCGATCATTGCTAAACCGCATTAGGTGTTCGTTGAAGTGCTACTGAGTACTCAGGGTTCGTCCCTGTCTAACATTTGTTTGCATCGTCTGCAAACGGTAACATTTGTGGCCCAAGAATGTCCGTTAGACCGGTTGTGAAAACCACAAGAGGTTGAGAGCCAAGCATGGATCCCTGTGGAACTCCTCCGGCTTCGCTGATAGAATCAGAAAATGACCCAGAAACCTGTACGGCCAATCCAATACAAACAAGTACCCGTTTTCCATTATTGTGTAGTTTACCCTGCAGTATTTGTGATTCCTTCGGTCAAATGCTTGATGCTGCGTCCACTAAATCACCGGGATCAACAGCTTTTATCCACTCTTCTCGGACCAGAAGCAGATAGCGGTACACAATTGCTTGCGGCGAAACCCATATTGCACCGGGGTTGAGACGTGGCATTTTCTCAAGTGATTCATCATATTGTCTGCAATGATGGATTCCATGAATTTGGCGGCAGTTAGCTGCGTCACTACAACAGCCACTTTTGTATATTGATGAAATTATTCCTTGCTTTCATGTTTGTGGGAGCAGAGTTTTGTCGAACAAATGCTCCAATGGTTCCCTTTATGGTTGAGCTATTTTGCTTGGTAGGTTGATAAGTGTGGATAGATGTTATCTATCCCCAGAGGTGAATTCATTTTCAACCACTACAGCTTTGCTGCTTTGATTTTTGTGTATTATAGAAAGAATCCATGGAGGTCCAAATACTCATATCTTATTTTCTGGCGCTTCACAATGGACGGTTGTTAGAATTATTGACATGTGATTGCTCACTTCCGACAAATGTCAACCCCTACGTATTGTCCCTTGGGTTAGGTCCTTTATTCATGTGGCACCCGAATTCGATCTGGGATGACCATGTAGAAATGCAAAGGTCCTTCCAAACTTTTCCACGTGTTTTTATGGCATCTGTCATCGGGTCTAGACGAGGCACTGTAAGTGCATGAATCGACAGTTCGCCACGAGACGGGTAGTTTACACTCCGTACACACGTTATGGATTCTGAGGATATGGTCACTCGGGTGTCTGATCTGTAAAACGTGCGCTATTATTTGCTTGGTGCCTCCAAATAACTACCGCCTTCCATTAGGATAAGGTGTTGGTTGTTATGTTATCGGGCACAGGCTTCCGACAAGCGTCTTTTTACCTAGCGGTGCCACTTATCCGGCTGCTGCAAGGCACAACCAGCCCAGTGTTGATTTTCTTTCAGCTTTTCTGAAAAAAAACCACCGACTGTGTTCTTAAATAAGAGTATTATGAAACCAAAATTTGATGTCCACTAATTTTATTACAACCATCAACTGTTAAACTCATTTTTACCTCATACATTGACGCTCTACACCATATAGATATGTTCAACTTGACATCTTTCACCAGATTCCGTAGGTAAAATATATTTCAATTTAGGTAATCGAATACGAAGCTTTGGATACTTGTGTCTGCTGAATAGGTGACTTCTCTCTCAGATATCTTTTGGTTTATTCCATCTGGTCGTCCTACCAGATGTAGTAATGATAGCAGACGTAATTGGGCATTCGCATTCACAATCATATAGTCAACAGTAACACGAAATTATCCCAGCAATTGTCTGTCTCAATCTTTCGATACCAAGAAGCAGAAAGAACCACAGAAATAGCGGTTGCTTTATTGAACGAACCCATACAATTAAATAGTATTTACCAAAGGAATATAATCGGCGGAAGCAAAATTGACCAACTATAGTTCATGTTTTTCTGGGCACAGTTCCAGTTTATGCCATATGCATTTTGACTGGTACAGAACATCGGCTTCTCCTTGATCGATCTTAAGCTGAATCGAGTCGCTCCTTTGATAGACACGCTACTAAGCATTAGATGTCTGGCTACAAAGCTCCCCTTTTTGTCTTGGCCGCCGTACTATGAAACTCCTCTATGAACTATCTTTTGGGTTGATTTATCCAAATGTGTTGTTAGGTCAACGCCTGGAAATCTTAAACGGTTTCGGGGTCCTCTCTCGGTTTTATCTTGATAGTTATACGTTGTATCGTTGAACGTTTCTACAGATGCATCAATATGTATTTGTTGTGCCTCAAAACTATATATTTTTACCGGAAGATACTAATAGTAAATGGTTGGTCGTTTTCAGCTCTCTGCTTTCCAATGACACCATAGAAAATATCAGGTAACATTCGACTAATGGTGATCCCATAACCGTCCACTGGTTTTAGATGTTTATTCAACACGATGACCTAATCCAAAATATAGTTTACAAAACTGAGTAATACTATTTAGGAACTCCTAAGAGAAAAGGAAAGTCAATAAGCTGCTCAAAAACAAGGACTGTAAAAACACTGCATCCAAAAGAACAATAAGTACATAGAAGGAGATGCCAATTAACAATTAATCTCATCAGATTTGAGGAGACATGTAAATTACCTTCGGCGAACTCATCAATGATAATCTATAGTTTAAAATGCACTTATATCCGACGAGGCACTTGTTTAAAATCATAAGAAAGAGCATCAGTCGTGGTGGGCTCATTGCAAAACTAATTGTACGGCTTCTGATTCTAAATCTGCTCATTTACCCAAATCCAGTCAATTTTTTTTGAAATGGTAAACGCATTTCGTGTTATATGCTGGGTCCCACGCTTTTAAATAGAAAAAGGCCAGTTTCCGAACATCATCAACGCCCAAATTTATCAACATACGGATCACCACAAATATGTGATGTTCGCTAAATAAACTGGTGCACATGTGCTCGAAGTAACAGGGTCAGATATCAATGACTTAACTTGCGACCATCTTATCGATCTGAGTCAAATATTGATCTACCACAAAAACCTCACAAATCGTTTTTTCGGCTCATTGAACAATTATTCAATCAACCGATTGAACGCTGAATCCGATTGGCAGTTCGACAAATAGTTAATGATACCTTGGTTTTATGAAAAATAAATGTGATACTACCGGCTAAAAAAATGGATCCGCGAGAGTATGTTCCGCCACATTTGGTTTCTAACCATACTGTTTAAGTAAAGGAGGGGACTGGGAACAATAAAGTAAGATGGGGAAAACACACTGATAGGCAGTATTAGAAATAACTAAGATACTCAAAACCGCCTGAGTTGTCGAATTTTAAATGTCAGATGCCGCAGTTCACCAATACGATTGTAAATGTATGTCTGTTGAACACTGACGACTGATATTGTAGTTACACTAAGGAACTGGACAGAGTTCACCCTGGATAAAATAATGTAACTTATCGCTGTGAGGTATGCCGCGGACGAGAAGTGTATAATATATATATATATATATATATATAATATATATATAATTATTCAACACGTTTGCTGGGGTTTGGGCTGAACCCAGATTAGGAGGAGCATAACTGAATTTGATCGAAGGAAGAAGAAATGTTGCATATTTCAAAACACATAAGAATAGGGAATATCACAAATAACAGTGGCAACTAAGTTTGGGCATAGGAGAGCTCCTTGAAGATATCCTTAGTTATTAACTAAGAATTCACATAAAGCCTTTACAATTCCAGTAGTTTGTTCTTTTCATCAGTAAAATAGTAGGAAAACGAAACTAATAAATTCTTGAGGCGTTCAAACGATCCCAGTTTTTGCAACAGCTTTGATTGAAGAATGGAATCAAATGATAAAGATTATACAGTCAATGAAAACACCCCTGGCAGATATAACATGATTATTCAAAGGTTTGTGATAAAATGAATATGGACGGTCGCTGCATCTACAGTGGATCTGTTAGAATTGTAAGCAAACTGTAACTGCTGTATCAGGTTTGCTCTCATAAGATAGATAGATTTTAGCGAAGCAAACTTTATTCCGCGAAGTCGGATTTATCAAAACATATAGCGATCGCTTCGATAATTAGTTGGAAGAGAAAAATCCATTTTTTATTCATGAACTCCAGTCTAGATGTTTAATTTGAAAGTCGAGATGCTAGGGTTATTGGTTGACACATACAGCCATAAAACGTCTAGCTTATGATGATAAGAAAATCAACAAACTAGACAAAGAAAGCGAACTCAAATGTGAACAAGATCGAAAGTGCCAAGATAGAAATTCAGCCTGATATAAAAATGATCTATTGTTTTGAATGCTTATTTTCAATTCAGAACCGTTTGATTGTATTAGTTTTCAGAGGACTTTGTTGGTGTCAATAGTTCACAAAATAAGGTGGTTTACAGGCTGGTGGGTTTTATATGTTTTTCATATCGATTCTGCTAAGCAAACAGAGAACCGGTATAATTCTTGTGAGATTCGTAATCAAACATTCGTATTCAATAAAGAATGGATATATACAGCGGTCAATTTTTAGCTATCAGCGCGCGTACTCTAAACTTTACCAATCTTTCTTTTTCACTGCATTTTATTAAATTATGAAATCACACTGAACAGTGTTTCTTTCGACGAAGAATTCCTACCATCTATATATATATATATATATATATATATATATATATATATATACACAACAGATGTCTGTCAGTTCAGTCGCAGTGAGTTACGATTGCTCATGCATGGAAAACGTTGATCAAATCAAACTTACGGTATACCCGAAACCCATGACTCTGTTGATATTGCATTACTTAGGGAAACCTATTCATATCCGGATGATAATGTGATGATGTGATAATGTGACTAGCGCCTTAAACATTTTAGGGAGGATTAGATTGTGAGACTTCATTACTGATGTAAAGGAATGGTTACAATACTCTAGATGGGATTGAATAATATTTAGCACCGTTTTTTTATCAAAACACGAGCGTGGTGAACTGCTGTACATCCCAATCCTTCGGTTTATCTCATAATAAACAAAGTGGAGACACTGGGAAATTTATCTGAGACTTAGCACCTCAGGTCTTAGCGGTTATTGAATGCAAACGAGTGTGCGAAATTTTCATTTGATAATAGACTTTGGGGTCGTGATAAATGGGCCGGGTAACTCGGGGTAAAAATGTGGAAACTGGGCACGATATGAGTTTATTGAGAGGATGAAATTAGCAGATATAAGTTTGGTTAAAAGGTAGCGAATGACGGGAGGTGGCGAGGGGAGGGTTAGGGAATAGAATGCGTCATATCGAAATGTCGGCAATGATTCCTGCGACCATGGTAACGGCAGCGCGAGAACCAGATTTCCTTGCTTGCACAAATTTGGCTTCATATGCCTAATTGCTAAGAAGTCAGCACTTGTCAGGATCGTTTTACGTAATACTTTCATGCGGTTCTTAGCTATTGTGGAGAAGTTTGTGAATAATATTACAGGATGAACCCTGTGTCCACCGTCGACTGTCATTATACTATCGTAATTATTATTATTATTATTAATATTGCACGTAATACTGTCATCTCAATAGAATTGAAATTGCTGATTATCGCACAGTATCATGGAAATGTCTGTGTACTGCATGCGCTTTTATAAAACGAAACAATTTAAGTCCACGCGGCTTGTCAAGGCGTACGCATTTTCCAAAATCATATCCAACACGGAAGGGAATTTAGTGTGACTTTGGGTAATTCTTCAGCCTTTTCATTACTCATTGCCTCAGAGAATAAACTTCAGTCAACAACTACTTGCTTCTGAATGTTTCATTTTTTCATCACGATATCGGTTATGTTGTATTGACGATCCACATTCTAACCAACACGAATTCGTCGCTGTGTTTGCAACATATATGTAATTGAAAAAATATATACCTAAATGGCAATATGCCCTCTTGTCATTGGTAATATACAGCATCTGAAATAGGTTAACATCCAAAATACACGTTAATAAAAATTATTCTTCGGCATTGTTACTGTTTTGAGATGTCTGTGAGAATCTAACGCAAAAATCCGGAGTTAGTTAGTCACTTGCCAGCAAATTCTTCTTAAAGTGTGTTTTGTTTTTCCAATGGATTACTTCAGTATCTACTCTGGCGGTTTGAAATGTTTGTCCACAACAGAAAAAACATGAACCCTGACCCTCGCTCATTTTCGTCCATAATATCTTTCAATAATCGGCTCACATCGTTCGGTTTGTGCCATTCAGCTTAACCACCCTTATACAATCTCTTAAACAATCGAATCCCATCATTTGAACTTATCATGTACAGTATTCTGAAAGCGGTTCCTGTCTTCAACCGATGCTGGATACATTTTGCACATTCTGTCGTATCTGCTCCAGTTACAGCTGCTGAAAGCGTTTCTTCGATACGTCTGCATCACATCGACCCATTCAAATGTCCTCGTAGTTTCTGAGTGCAGCTTAGTGGTTGATGTAGACATCTTGAAACCTAAGAGAGATTTCGCTTTTGACAATTTATTCTTGTATTCCTTCAAATACACCTGGCGCATTTTAACATCATTCGTTCGAGGTCATGTCATTGAAATATGCTTGGAGTTCCCCTGGACAATAGGCATTGTGAATGAAAGTATCATTTTGTAACGGTAATGCCAACCATGAAATCATGTATTTGAACGGTATTAAATTGAAAACCCTTTTATATTAATGCACACTTCCTGAGCGGTATGTAGACAAACTTTTAGTTTGTCCTGATCAATTCCTTCATGCATTACAACACTCTTTATACACCGATTTCACCAAGTTTGGGATATAAATTTCCTAAATGTGTTCTATTCCGCTGTCAGTCTACAAATATTACAACTAGATATAACATGCAAAGCAGCACTTGGTGGTATAAATTTATCGTTAATTTTAAGCCTTGTAAATTGGTTTCTGTTTATATTGACAGCGAGGTTATGGGGACCACTTTTTGCAGGTGTCGTTGACAATCTGTCAATCTAACTATGGCGAAATGGCGGAACTTGAGCGAAACGTAACGTGTTGCAGCATTCTACAGACTACTCCTTTTTCGGAACTACTTTGTTTCGAAGGTTTTGCCTCACAGATATCCAGAGTCTCGGCTAAGCCCCTTTCTTAAACAAAATATCACATATAATGCTTCAATGTGAACCTTGCTCCTCTCACATGTGATGAATCCAAAATAGTGAGTTCCTAAACATAGATAATACAAACACGATTTATTTCATAGGATCTCTTATCTTACGAATAAAAATAAGAGACTACTCAAAGCAGATTTTGTGCTGCATCACGTTTTCTCAAGATGCTGCATGTATTAAATTCGTCAATTCAGTTATTTCTTTACCTCGCTCGTAGTTTGAAAATATTTTGTTTTCCAAGGCTCGGCACCAGACAACAAGCTCTCTTATTATATTGCTAGGTGTAGGTGTTGAACTGGAAATTTATCAAACGTCCTGATCTTCTGGATGCTGGTCATTTATTTGTTGCAAGACGAACATGCAAAACTATGTTAAACAGTAGTGCGCAATAAATGTGGACAATAGTACTATCCGCTAATAACTCAACTTTTCTGTCACAAAACCTACCGTGATTATGACGAACATATTAGACCTAATTTTACTGCGCTTTTAGTGGGGATTAATTGGCTCATTTATCAATAAATACCAAGCCTCGTTTTGGTATTTTCCCCAATATTTGACCTCACAAACACCAAAAAGCGACTCCCATATTGTTGAAATTGGTGAAAGTGAATAACGGTTTTGAACCACTTTGGCGACTGGAACGGTGGATCTTCGGGTATGAAGCAATAGATGCCATACCTTTTATTTAAGAACATTCTATAATTAGAGTGGAAAGGTTTACAAACTTGACGTATTTGCCATCGTTCTGACCCGAGCTTCATATGACCGTATGTAAGAGACGGGAGGAGCAAATACAAAACAATTAAAAGGAATTTTTTATCATACTTTTCAGTTTATTCTTTTTGCAAGGCATCCATATATGGTGATTCTTTGCGATTAAGACGATAGAGTTGGGGTTATCCAACTGCTTCACTTGCGAATGTTTGCGAGAAGATACTAATTGTCCAATCAAAGAACTCATTATTTTGGATTGAATTTACAAGAATGGGTATTATTTTTTAATGGAGCTCGTAGCGGATGGTGTTCGCATTTTGCAAAGCTCAGACTGTTAAATTACAAACAGTGTATCTTTCAAGTAGGCTTGCAATGCACAGATTCCTGTCTGTTGAATGATAAGCCAAAATGAGTAGCCTAAATTAAAGTTCTCTTTGCAATTTGTTTATGGTTTTGGAAGGGAGAGAATTCGACACGTGAAGTAATGTCCTTTGCTTGCAACAGCCAATGTTGCATCATCATATTAGTGGTATATGAGGTTCAGATTATTCTGTTCTACCAATTGGTTTTATAAAGTTGATAGGTAGAAATTATTGGAACGTGACCCAAACGGGTTTCCTATATCTAGATCACCTATTTTATTGGTATTTCCGTTAAAGATACCGTCGGAAACACCTCGCTTGAGAAAGAATTTGAAATCACTCCTTTGAGGGAAACCAATGGGTTCAACAATCATCCCAAAGTGTTCATTTTGTGTGAAAGAGAGGTGACCAACAAGCGGATAGTTCTGGGTATTTTGACGAAACATCCCATTGTTTCACGTGCTATACTTTGAAGTAAAAATGTGAAATGGTACCTCCAAGTTTATCTATCAGCCTCAAGTGAGCCTGATCGTTAAATCTGGTCCGTCTTCAATTTACTTTCTTCGATACACAAGTGAACTACTATCGATCGATATCTAGATTTATAGTTACCAAAATAGCTGCTAACATAAAGGGATACAAATATGGAAAAAGTGGTGAGATTCGAACCAAATTTTATTTCACTGCTTCGCTTTATCTTTCTGAAATATCCGTATATAAACATTCGACTGGAAAATGACTGTTTTTCAGATGACAGAAAACAAGTAACCAGTCAACAGCGGTACACCAACTCGTTTGAATAGGCAGAACTTTCATTATCAGTTCATGACAATACTTCACCGAATGAAGCTCAAATAGAAGCAAACTGTGCATGCACTTAATGGCGGAGTGGGGGTTTCTTATACCTTTATAGAGTAAGTTAGTTTAGTTGCATATTTTTCTACTCAAGGAAAAAATAAGTTTATCAAAAATTACTTATTTCTTATGCAACCATTATTTTTCTCTTGCAAACCGAAAGTGTGCTTTGTTGTTGTTGTTTCTATCAGACTATCACCGAATATTGACCTGCGAGAGTTGGCCCCAATAATTTTAGTCAAATAACAATCGCAAAGGTACAAGCGTTTATTGGCGGGGCCAGCATATTAACTANACTAAAAGAGAACCATGATATAACTGTTCGGAATTGGACAACTCAGGTTGTCACAATCTCTCTCATACTCTGTCTGATACCCACAAATCCCTTAAAATCGATATAACACTGACATTTTTCCATGCGGGGGTATGATGCCAATTTATTTGGAATTTATTGCAGTAGGAAAGCTCATTGGCAAGTTAGGCTTTTCCTCACAATCTCTCAGGTCAGCTGCAAATTCCTTTACTTTGTTCTATCCTGCAATCGTTTTAGCAAGGTCGTTAACAACGTTTTACCACATATTAGTGGAACACATCTTTAACTACAAATTAAAATAATCGAACTCATTTTACGTGCGAAATCGATTTAGAGTTCAATCTAAACACTAAACACAAATTAAATATCATGCGGAATGTCTTGGTGAAAGATAAACTTTCGAATGGATTTCTACACTGTTTATATCAAATATAATCTATGGTGTACTTCCTTTTTAGTTATATTCACAGATCTTGTAGTTGTGACATTCCCAATGGGTGGCAGTCTCATTCGTTTCATGACAACGGTAGATGCCCTAATTTAGAGACGATATGTTTAGCTTTTTTCGTATGAGGTTTCTAAACCCGTCGTAAATTATTTTCTTGTCTCACCAAACCCAAATAAAGTGACCAAAAGATAAGCATAATAATTCCAGGATATATTATTCAAACATTTGAAAGTCAAATTGGCTAAATGGAAACCGAGACCGTGTTAGCCAACTTTCATTTTATAACTGGTTTTCAATTCCTGCGTTTGTTCTTTCTGAAACGAATAAAAATTAATGGATATTATGTGCACACTTCAGCAGTGTAATCCTGTGGAACTTGCCGCCCGCGAAAATTTCACATATTAACTCATTTTAATTTCNGCTTTCAAAACAATTGGGTCATTGTCTTTTTTCTTGAGTTTGCCACACATGCTCCCAAAATACAACCAGAGAAGCTGCAAGGGTCATTTTGTATTGCCAGTGCGGTTTGTCGACGGGATTAATAAAGCTGCATGACGTCCATCCAATTGATTGGGTATTTCTGCTTCATTGTTCTTATCTCTCCACTTTTCAATGGTTGCAAGTTCTTCTAATGAAAAACGTAAACCTTACTTCTGACCAGTATCCATTTGGGGAATAAGCTGGTTGAGTTTCTACGCTCTATGTATCATGGCGTTGATGGGCTCTTGATGACATAATTAAACCACTTCGGTGTATTTCCAGGCGGGAAAAATACCTATACCCCGTATGAAGACGGCTATTGTTTCACCCGACATAGTAAGTTCATAACCAACGGAGTAGCAAAAGTAGAAAAAAATCAATGCTTTTCTCTTATTTATCATTTGAAATCGGGGGAAAAATCAAATTCCAGCCCCCTGCTTAACATCTGCACCATTCGTATTTGTCTCATGTCGCCTTACTTTTCAATACCTAAGGCAATCCATCAAAAATTCAGAATATGGGGCAGTGTGAAATCGAAATTTGGATATTCATCTGTGATGTAAAGCTAAGTGAAAGAAAACTACACTACCACAAGAAAGTGAGTGTTGTAATATATCTAAGAATGAGGTCAGTTTGTGATCACTGGTTTTATAAAATAGATTTTAGTCAAGCAACCGTAAGAGAGATGAAATAGTATCAATTAGTTTGGACTCAACATATGCGTGGTGTATTAAACGAAATTTTATTTTTTGTTTCTTTCTGTAAATTTAGACTGGATCGATGCTAGGAATAATAATCATCCTTTATAATGTGAATGGTAAAATTTCAATAAAAATCTTCATCCGCTGGTAATTTAGGTGAACACCGCAGACGACGTTCATTTCAGCTCCAGTTTTCACAACCAATAAGCATGAACTTTCGTGCGCCACCGATCAGTATGATCTAGGGGTCCCCAGACAGATAGCCTACCGGGAACTATGTGATCCAATCTCCTGGTTAGGGTTTTCATACCATCATGTCAGGTCTTAGATATACAACCCTCGACTTTCGTTCACCTACTACCTACCTCGACGAACATCGCTCGCCGTGGTAACCTATCTGGTGACATGCTAACACATGTCGAAACCAGCGTTATATATGAAAGTTGACTACTTGCTCCAGTGGGCGACCGCGATTGCCTAAAACCCTACGCCTAACCTCAACATTGCTCGTTCGGTTATCCCACCAAACTTCTGCAATGAATGCTACGTAGACAGCGGTGTTCGAACATCAACAATCTTTTTTACCCTGTTCCCCTAATGGCGAAGTCTCTGCACCGTAAAGCAGCAGGGGCCGAACCCCTGAGGTAATTACTCAACCATTCAGACACAGCTGGATGTCGCGACGGCGTCACAAATGTCTCAGGTTGGCAAATACCAACCGATCCTTTGTATGCAGGCTGGCACGTCATATGTGATGCGTTTCCTAGGTGAGATATAGGTGCCCGGATAGCAAACCATAAATTACCAAGTAAGAGTGAAATTGGGGATGGACGCATATGAGAGTGTTATGTAATTTGCGTGACCGTAAACGGTTCGATGGGAACGTGAGAACCATTTGCTTATGCTAAAACCATGGACAACTCTATAGGTATGAGACCTACATATTTAGTCACTGTTATCTATAAGAGATCAAACAATCGAACATGAGCAAACCCTCTACAGCGCGTTACCCAATATAGAATCTATAACAGGAAAATAATGGCAAACTGGTAGTTATTAAAAAATGCGCAAAATATCCTGAGTTGTTATCGTTTGTTGCAAGCGGTTAATGATCTGAAACTTGAATCCCTTGCGCTATCCGGATTGGCTAATAGGAGGTTTATCTGTGTGGCGACCATATGCTCCTTCCGAAATGAAGCCGTAGTTTGATTCGAGTGGTAATTCCTGCATTCGAGAGACACAGAGTTAGCCACTACATTAAGGGGGTAATTTGGTCACTTCCTCTGCAAATCCTGACATCCCGTTCCGACTTTGTCGTTGTAATCTAACGGACATTTAAAACTATAAATCTAGGTTCTCCATTCGCTGGAATGAATTCCATACCCACGTAGAAACCGTTTGTTCTTTTCCTTGCCCATTGCAACATTTCAATCGATGAAAGTGAACAATGAGGCAATGCTTATGCTACTTACTCGTTCGGTTCACATGCAGAATGTAGGGCACAGATTTAGGTGTGCAACTCACCGGTTTCACCTTTGAGTGCTAGTGAATGAAAACAAACTCAGAAAATGAAGCCTTAATCGAATAATTCGTTTTGATTTCATAGAAAGTGAACATATCAATTATATCCTGTAGCATTTCAAAACCGGAGTTCTGCGAATCTAAAACAACGAAACTAAACGCAAGTGATTCAGAGTCATTTTGTAGTGAATAACTAAAGTGCACAGTCAAATGAATTGCATTAATATTGTACCGGATATGCACGCACAGACAACAAAGTCATTACTATGCAGTAGCTTTAAATTCGCTGGTTGTTTGTAACACTGCGCGAAACCTCATTATTCGACTGTTCAATAAATTGAATATGTAGCCGCCAATGTTTGTAAGGCTTTTTGGTGGTTACATCAAATGGCTACCAAAGGTTAGTGTGTCTGAGCAGGATATAGAGATAAAATGTCGGATTTTCTTATTCACTCTGCAAAATAAACGCGATTACTTCGAGGTTAGATCATTTCTCAGGTATGTGATACTTTATTCGCGCAAATGATACTGATTTGTGACTAGCTGAAGTGCATCAAATATTCAGTTCTTGGGCGAGGCTAAAACCGACAACCCGTATTCCCTAAGAATAACAGTGATTATTTGCTTAATAAGAGCCTGGTTTTATAATGTGTTTTTCGACGTCAATTCGCGAGAGAAGTGAAGATACTCATCTAATGCAGTATAAATTGCCGTAAACGTAAGAGCCAAACGAGAGCCAAAATATATTTTGTATTTAAAAATCAAATGCGGAAATTCATATTATTCTGCCTTGCTTATTTGACAATGAGCGCAAAGAAGAAAAGCTTGCCCATAAGATTTCTGTGATTGCTCGGGCCACTAATTGTGGTGTAGCGATCAGTTCCAACACTGATGTCGTTAGACAGAAGAAATCAACGAAACATCTTTATTGCATTTGAATGCATTTGACGAGTGTGAAATTGCCGATCTCTTCCAAGGAGTGAAACTCACATCCAAGATCATCAACAGTGGAAGAAACCGACTGGGCTAATTCAAACCTTCATCTTCCAGAAATCCACAATACTTAGACCATTGCAATTGAGGGACTTACTTTGTTTTATTTCTGTTTGTACGTGTGTGCAAAGTTCCAGGTGAACGTTGAAAACGAGGTCAAAAGCAAACAAACAACGAACGATATCCACTGACATTCTGAGTCGATTTCTATTTTTCTTCCTTTCTATAGCATGGAATCTCTACGCACAAACCTATGACAAAACTTCAGACAAAAATGGTTCTCAACATTTCATCACAATGCAGCTACCATTCAAATTGTATTATTGAGCATTTAGAAGAAATTGAAAGAGTCATCAAACTATCAACAAAGAGATCGCTGCGCCTAATGCAGCTAGCTGTCACGAGAATAAAGGGAAATGAAAAGGCTGTCAAAAAGGTGCTAATTGCGCAATGAATAAACCAACCACTATGTCGGTGATCTATAACGCTGCACAATCACTGTCTATACCCAACAGAAAAGAAACAAATTTTAGTACATTTCTTATCCTTTACTCACTTTTCTGTATTTCTGTTTTGTGATAATCCGCAAGATGAAAAAGGGAGAGCGAAAAATTAAAAAAATCATGACAAATTTCAAAATGTATGTTTTGTTATTTTGAAGTTTGATCGTATTAAAATGTAGTAAAAAATAAAGAACCGATGGCTTCATGTAAATGATTCTTTTTAAAGGTTCTACAGTTTTCGTTTCCTTTGAATTGATTTGTTATTAAGAAACAACTCCTTTTTCTATTGAAAGTCTTACGAAAGCAGCACTAATCTTCACGAACATGATTCTTTCAATAAAGGCTCATACCAGCAATTGTGTTCGCAATTCCGGGAAAGCCGTGCAATATAGAATTTGTGTCCAACAGATGAAACTTTGAGTTTCATTTTAATTACTTTGGTAAAACAATCGCTATTCATCATCTTATTCTACATGGCGTGTCAAAATGGCTATTTTACTGCGATTTGACTTTGATCTGGATCAGTGTATTCGATATTAGCAGAACAATGCACAGTGCCGTTAACTATATAATTATCACAGCGACGGTAGTGTTTGCCTAAATGTTACTCCACAAAGTCAATGCAGACCTGAAAGGTGGTAATTGAAACGACCCATTTTCTAAAACACCCTTTGTAAAAAGAATGAACCTTTTCTCAGATCCCTAATACAAAACACAAGAGAAATGTGCCGCCTTAATGATCAGATTTCACACCCTGAGACTTCCGAAGTGGCCTCTTCTCTGCTTACAATTGCTGAAAAGACCGGTTCACTAGCGTTAGGTGATCGTTACCGCAAGAGTATATTTAAAGACACTACTCTTTTACCATGGTCAACAACCCATTTTGTGTGCCTCAGTGGTANTTTCAATTACCACCTTTCAGGTCTGCATTGACTTTGTGGATCAAATGATTTATAATTGTAACGACAGAAGAGATGAACGGGCTGTCGGATTGATGATAACTAATGAAGTGACCAACTGTTGCAATTTAGATGGTCCGTTTGGTATGATCTTATTCATCCCTATCCTACGCTGGTCTTTGAAGGCATAACTTTCCTCATACTGATACCTGACTTGTGATTCCGATATCAGAATGAAGGTTTATTGGTCTGTAGTGTTCGAGACTGGAGACTCTCAGACATTCCTGGTGGAGTTTGAAAACGTTGTGGAGCTGGTGGGCGTTCGGTTGAGTCGGAGAAAGTTGACGGCCCTCCGAGCGCTTTTCAAGAGCCTTGCGTGATCGGTGTTGGAGGCGTTGAGAAGAACCCCGGGGAGGATGTCTTCAGCTCGACAGTGACCATTTGGAATTAAAACACTAGTCGTGCGAATGACCGTGTTATTAATACTGTTATTTCAGTTTTCACTAACACCGAAATCATTCCACTACGCTGAAAATTCATTATTTTTACCATAATGAAGGGAACGAGTAATAGCATTAAGTGATTGTATTTTTGAATCATCAATACCAGTTAACTTTACGATATTCTGGTACTATAGGGGCATACAATTGACATAAAGATATTAAATTTTTACGGGGAAATATACCGTTCAAATAGTCACTTGACGGAGGTAGAGAATGTGGCACTTTATGAAAAGTGGTTTACGGGAACTTATGAAGAAAATCCAACAGTCGATTAATTTACGTTCTGCGGATGTTCAGCGACAGTTATGTTCAAACGGTATTTGCGCCTTCTCTCACGCTCTCTCTCTATATAATACAAAATTGAGTCCATAAAGGACTTCAGTTAAGTTAAAATATGTACAATAAATCATCACCGCGATGTGAAAGTAACGCAGTTACTTACTCTTCCATTAGTTTGTTCGATTTTATTACGGATATTTATGTCAAACACTTATTTACCTTCTGATTTGTAACTGCGACACCGAAAAGCGGATCAAAATCATTTTTCGAGACACGCTTTTCCTAAAATACTACTCTTTTACACTCAATAAATGGCTGAGTCGTTTCGCACTGGTTACTCATTCGGACTTCGTAACCACTGCAAACGTGTGCATCAAAGACAAATTGTGTCCCAGTTTACGAAATTGGCAGGTATTATGTTTCGGATATGCTCAAAAACTAAAGTCTATGGAGCCTGATCCGGTATCCTAGTGCTCAAAATTCTGAGTTGCATAGTACTTTGTTCTGTAATCTTTAGGCGATAATTTTCATAGGTAGAAAGAGCTCTCGAAATGGTTGATGGAGAAAGAATGGCCATTTACTTTCAGTTGTTCGGAGTTTGTTGTTTGCTACATTTCTCAGTTTTTCTTCTGTGATAAAATGTATTAACTTTACTTACCTGTCGCTTTGTCACCTACAGACGAAAGAAAAAAATCGAAATTCACATTGATTTGTTTATTACATGCCACAAGATATATAATGGATTGCGTGATGCTTCCACGAAATTTGAAGACATTGGGTAATGAACTTTTAACGGAATGCAAATATCGGAATAAACGATGCCTCTCATTGCCTATAATTCAGTAATATAGCAGTTTAGCTCATCACCATTTGGTCTCGGTGAAAAGCATCCTTTGAATTTTTGTTTCCATCCATAGTGGAATAAGAACGGTTTTAGGTGAACTAAATGTAACGGTTTGTTACATGTTGTAGAAGACAAAGGGTGACTTTGTAATCCACACTAGTCAAATTCAGAATACTATTTGGAGATAATGCATCAGTTGGAATGCCTTTGTTACTCAAGTTTTTTTTGTCGATTCCATTACAAACCGTTTCTACTGGGGTAACATGTCCCTTTCTAGTCTACTCCAATTCGCATGCTGATGATGAACCCGTTTGGACGAACCGCACACATTAACTAATGTGGACAGTTAGTGAATCCAGGCAGACAAAACATGTTATCCTGCCTAATCCTCTATAATTTTCCAATCGGATTACGCTACTCCTCGCATTGTTGGCTCGGTGCCCATTTGTTGGCTATCCAACATTTATTGTGTATGATTTGTTATGCGCGACCGCTTCAAACATACATTGCAACCACCATTCGCTAGTGCAGTACGGGTTTTGGGTACCGATATTGGTGAGTTCACACCGGAATTAGAATCAATCTTGATTTTAATACATTAGGTCGGGGTTTGAGCACCGCTTGATGAAATGCCACTTTGAAGAAGGCGATAAAAAACACAATTCAGATTTGATTTTTATTGTTCAAAATGCTAACCGTTCATTTGGAGGAAATGAACCCGTGAGGTTAAGTAAATTTTAATGATAAAAAATATGTAAATTCTCGAATATCAAGCTTGGATTAGCCCATTCGACTGTTCAGAGGCACCAGGCACACTTGATGGTCTTCGGTGTGGGTTTCACTCCTTGAGAGATCGTCAATTCCCCACTGTTTGTATGCAAAGATTTAAATTCTACCTATCAGTAAATGATCATATGTATCTATGGATTTTGTTTTATCGATGATACAATATATGTCATAATATAGGCAATATAATACAAAACGGACTTGATTTGGATCTAGTGATTGAACTAGGCTACACTCATCGCCACTGCCCTGTGGTCAAATGATTCGTCTCGTTGTTCGCATTGGATAACCGCGACTCCGACGGTGAGAAGTTGAGCTGTTTTTCGGGCCAGCGTCATGTGATATTTATATGAAGAGAGTGCTTTTTAACTGTAGTACACGTCCCAGGGCACGAGAAATCTACATTATTCAAATGATGAATGTGTTTGCCTCGTTTGGATTTCTTTGATAAATAAACTGTGATAAAAAACACAATGAATAATGCTTCAATGAATATGTCGATATGCTATCGATCAAATTACTCAAACGCAGATATTTTTATTCAATAAAACAAAGTGTTTACTTATCAACTTCTAACCATTTCCTGTTAAAAAAACATCAGGTTGATCTTCTTGCATTAAAATGGATCAGGCGTCTGCTGTTCTCATATATTAATGCCAATTTCTATAACACGTTCTCCGAAGATTGAAGCACAGTAAAAATCAAAGTTGAACAACTAGAATGTGCCAAACACTTTGTTAACTTTACATTTGAATCATCACTGCGTAAATAAGCTCTGGGGTAGTTCAGTAGAATGCACTAAAAATAATTCGTTAGGCATTACTTACTTAGATCTGGATATGGCAACACTACGAATTAGGAATTTAATATAGAGAACAATAGAAGATTGATTATAATTTGGTGCCTTAAGTGTATATAGTGCCTCGAAAAAATACTTAAAATGCTCTCAATTCCAGATATCTTTGTACTGACAGGCTATTCTTTTATTGCGTGTAGTATAGTTCTGCGTAAGACAACAACAGGCATTTTGAAATTGAAGGACTACGTGTGACATTCCAACATCTTGGCTTTTACCGAACTAGTACACCTGGTCATGATTGTGATTACAGAGCTCGTTTCGAATGACATTGAAAAAAAGGTCAATGCATAAAAATGGATCTTTTCAAAATCGATAGCTACTTCAATAATATTGTACCACCTCCGAATAGTGAGCTTGTATCACCGTGCTTTGGTAAGCTAGAGAAAGTCCTTCAATACAGAATAAATGCCATTTTTTAAACCAAAAACAAGATCTTAGATGGAACTGAAAGGGATCACATGAGAATGTTGGTAGAAAATATCAATATCTTTTGAACTAATTTTATTTGTCTTCTGAAGAATGATTAGTGGGTTTACAGAAAGTAAAATTGGTTGGTTTGATAAAAAAAGCACAATCGATTTGGACAAAAGTTAATCTCAGCTACTCAAACTCGCACGAGCTCCGGGTTCGCTTCCACCGACGTTCATGGTTTCAACCGAAGCACGGATTCTGTGTATCACCACCTGCGTTGCAGCTCCGAGCGACTTTACTTTTCAGTTTACCGAATGGAGCAATTATAATATTCATCATAAAGACTGGCTGACGCGCGTCGCAACAACCTCCACAAATTGTCGGTATCCCTATTCCCTTGATCAGTTTCAGCAAATAACCTTTATGTGGCACCAGCCCTCTTCGAGAAAAATGAGTATAAATCTGTATACCCATTAAACAAAAAAGTAGTGAAAGCATACATTCGGTTGGAAGGACTCTTCCCCATACATCACATGCAGAGAAGATACTTAGGCCAACCAGTTAACCATGTAATCAGAACCCCTAAGCTCGAGGTTTACCTTTATCAGAGCTCAGCAACAGTGCACATCCTTCGTCCCATCCGAAGTTTGCACTCCGGAATCATCGCACCGAATATGTGTGTGCTACCACTGTGCCAACCAGTTCATACACCAGCTGAACCGAATTGCAAAATGATGTTCATTTATATATTGCTCTCAACAACATAAACCCCTATTACTTTGGTCAGCGTTGAGATTAGGTAAACGCTCTATCAGAAATATATGCAATGTTCAACAAAAAAACAGGTTATACTCGAAGTCAATAATCAAGGGCACTCGTTATCAGGAAAAAGAAAGGCCCTTCATGGTACATGCGAGTATAATTGATTGAGAACCTATCCATGAACAGTTTCTCTCACAATCATCAATGGTATACTTCAGAGGAAACTCACGACGAGACTTTTGAAATGCTGATATTCAGAAAAAGATCCATTAGATTAATAAAGCGCTTATGTTTTAATATTCAATCATCGGAAATGGCGGTATCTGCCACGCAACACATGTTGTTTATCTTTTATGTGAACCGCATGAAATACAGTTAGCAAACAATATAACTACTTGTGCTGTTTGAAATTTCTGTCCTGTCTTTCCTCTGGGAATCATTAAAATGGATGATTCTTCAGCATCATCATGAACTTGCTACTTGAAAGGAGATTCATATAGTTATTTTGAGTAAATTTAGACTTTTGTACATTTGCATCCCAAATGCCTATTTCACAGGTTTTGTATTCAAATAGTAACTTTGATGGGAATTCAGTTCACATTTTCATTAGACCTGTGCTCTGCACCGAATAGTTCACTGCATGTGGGAAACGAACTACAGATGTTAACCAATTACCGCACAAGCATAGACGTTGCATTCGCGTTTACGTATTATTCGCTTCTCGGTTCTATGCTTGTAAGCATGTAGCCTATTAGCATCACCTTCGGACGTCTGGTTCCTACGTGTTTACAAGTTTTAGTTTTTATATGAATCAAATACCTCTTAGGTTTTATCACTTTACTGTAGAAGAAAATATTACCAGAAGCTTCATCCAAAAACCTTATCATAAATTGTGCAGTCTTCCCTTATCAACTGTATCAATGTGTTCGTTCTTCTGTCTGCTGAGTAGCCACTGTTCCCACTATTACTGTGATGGACTTTGACCGCTGATCCGCATTTCGAATGAGCTATTTTAAAACCGGAATCTGCACGTCTTACCGATAAACACTAGCACTTCAATGTCTGTTGCTGTGCTCTGTTCTTAACGTATGTATTACCAGAGAAACTAGATTGAAATGGGCTCATCGACTGCTGAGGCACGATATTACGGACAGCTTTCCCATTCCATTCTAAAAAAGAGTGTGATTTATTAAAAAACCAGTAGTACTTACCCAATAAGTACTTCGGAATCCCTGTCAAATTGCAAACCATAAATAAAAGTTCGCGGCAACCAGTTCCATATAATATCACTGAATAATCGTTGGACTCGAAATTTCAACGATGGGCTCAGACGGGAAGTTACCACTCTAAAGGCATAATTGGTAATCAACATAATTCTCAAACCCGTTTGTTATGGCAAAATGTAACATAGTAAATTTATTTGCAACTAACGACCAACTATTTGACTGGGTAGACAGTTTTTGAATCGCATCCTCACTTTTCTAACTAGTTACACTAGTATAAACGACACATTGCAATCACACGAGCAAAACTTACATTTCACCAAAAACGGATACAGTTTATCAGTCATCTCTGTAGCAGGGAAGCAACGATAAACGAAATGGGGCATAATAAGACAGTAATACAGACGTGCTTCCAAGTAACCCATAAACATGAGTTTGATCCTGTCTGTATTCGACAAACTGTTGCACTTGAAAATGCATCAGAATATTCTCAAAACAGATTAATATTTAGCCTGGTAGCTAAAAAATTAATGTCCAGGTGGTTTCTGCAGCCCGATTAAGTGAAGCAATACAAACCACTCAAGGAAATGCGCTCAAGACTGAACATGGAAACTACTGACAACTAAACAAAATATTGACTATGTACGCAATGATTAGGTTTTCTAGTAGAGTTGTGTGTACCTCTCTAACCACTAATGTTTGATGGTAAAAACGATCATGTGAGGTACCCCAGTTGAGTCTGATACTGTATGATGTCGCGGTATAGTAAGGTCGAGAGTACTGCTCCGGTTATTTGACTCATTGAGCACATTGAACCAGCTCTCAGTATAGCTTCCATGTCCGAGCGTACAACTCTGAAACCGAAATATTGCACGATTTGTTTAGTCAAAGGAGGGAAGGACGCTTGGGATATGCTTGGACCAAAATCCTATATTTGGACGCATGAATGTTATTGTTTACCGGTGATGACGTCATGTGGTCGTATGGGAGAGAATTCCAAGAAGATAATGTGGTATTTCACAAAAAGAGCTTGACCAATTATCGGATACTCCTTTGTAGCATCCGAGCAATGACATTCAAAACATCTTGGTAATGAATACACGAACTCCTGACCATTCTGGAACTGTGAACACATAAACTACACAGCAAAAGAATATGATCCTGAACCGAAGAAACCAAATGTGCGAACGGAATGACGAAAGGTTTGAATGCAAGAAAGGATTGATACAAGAGGAATACAACACTGCAAGTGAGCATGATTTCATTCCGGAGTCATTTTTCTGCATCCCAGCTAGTAATTACTGCAAGGATAAAAATAGTTTTTATATTACAGGTTTTGGATAGTCTAAGGTTTGATGATGTAGGCCCACTCGTGCGAAGCTAGCTGGTGGCGACGGTTTTACCCAGCAAACCCGGTCATTTCCTTCTGCATATTCCGATGCACTTGGTGTAATCATTACTCCTTCTGTCCGCCAAGTTGCACGTATTCTCTTAACTTCAGTGTGGATGCGAAACGCCGTAGGTGGACAGAACAGACAGCCAGTTGCGTACCCGAGTGGCAGAACACAAACCAACGCAAACGAATCAGATTGAAATCCACACCATCAACCAGCCCATCAAGCCAGCCGCACAGAACTCCCGTGTCATCACTATAACAAAATCCCTGGGGAAGCAGTATTAGTATCGCGGGGTGCAGATACAAACACGGCAGCCTGAAATTTATAATAAAGCAATGTTTAGCGTTGAATGTTTTTCGCTAGAATAACTAACCATCGGAATCCATTAGAGACATCCACTTTAAAAGCATTTCTGTGATCGGTGCAAAAAAGGATAACGTTGTGTAAAACATGCGTTTGCAACATAAGTGTAGTTTTGAAACGCAACTTCGCCGATTTCATGAACGTAATTTTTAAATAAAAGGAGATCGCGGAAGTGCCCAAAAGAGGAGCAAAACATTAGCAAACATTTAAGTGTCATTTAACCACTAGAGCATTGTAATGCTCAAGCTGTGACAGCCCGACTTATAAATGAGAAAAGTATGAGAAAAGTTTTCTGCAACGCTAGGTATGATTTGCATGTTTCTTATGAGACCTTTTGGTTTTATTTTTTTGTATTCTCGTGTATTGCAGGTTACTTGGAAATCCCCCTTTCACCAAGAACCTGTTTTTCGCAGTGACTCCTAATTGGTCATTGAGAGAGTTTATGCTCCTCCGCATTTACGAGTTAGTTTTACACCCCAGATAGAGATTCTGCTGACTTATTATGACGACGCCATTCGCAGCAGCAACTCGAATCGTGTTACCAGAACTCAACCTCATGGCATGTATATTGGGAATAGGTGGCAGTAGTGGGCTAATTTCTGCCATTCGGCTGTGCAATGCAGTGCAATAATTAATTAATTCATCCACGGGGCGGTTGCTGAACAAACCTGTTGTTAAAATAAAACGGTTTTCATCGGCAATTAGATTTTCATTCTAGAGAAATTGTATTGAGCGTAATAGTGCAGAAGATTTGCTTTGTTTCTCTTCAGAATATGTGTGCTGATACCAGAAAGGTGTTACTCAAGAAATAGCTGTGCTTGTCTTTAAAATATTTTGCGTCAGAGATGTGTACTGATAGTATCGGAAAATCATTGACTGAACTGCGTATACAGTTTGTGGACTCACCAAATCCTGGATCCCCTCTGAACGACACCTCTGAAGGAAAAATGCAAAATTAAAGGAACAGTATTGATTGGAACTAATCTTCTATCTGGAAATCCAAATCTTCCATTTTGCTAATATTGCGAACAACTGAACCCCACCTTTTTTGAATTTTCATACAATCGGCAGCTTTGTTCTTATTCTTGCCATTCGGTTTTCTTTGTCAGATATATGGAACTCGGTAAACCCACATGTGCTGTCCAAAAAGCAAAGTAATATGGTCATCAGTTTCACACGGCTTTCCAACACAGATCAACCCAGGTAAAAACTATCAACTCCGCTGTGCGTAAAAATTAAAAAATATCGTTTGAACCAGATGTGATAAGTGGGTGAGTCTCGCTGGCGTTGACGAGAAGAAATATCCCTCGACCTCGTGAGTCAGATTGTTGTGTATCACAACAGGTGATTGAATTCTCAAAATGAAGCACTCGGAATTGAAAACAATTTTACGAATAAAACCCACAGCTTTGATGCAGTGTTGCTTTCACATGTTCGGCGTGATCAGTCTGGTCTCAGTGTGCACGTGCTTGATCATGACCGAACAACTCTCGGAGGGGATTGGACGGTTACATAAACTTACTGAATGTTAGCCTAATTGTATTCGCCATAATACGTTTAAGAATTCCTGCTGTCTCATCTCAGTTGGGAGAATTGTTTTGACAATTAAAGCAGGAAGAACAGTTTTTGCTTCTCGATTGGGTTCAACCAAATAAATTGTTATGAACGAAAAGAATGATTGTATTTTTTATGAAAACTGTCGCTTATTTTCAGCATCGTGTACGCCAAAACATCTGAAATTCGTTGAAAAAAACACTAGAACTTTTATATAGGTTTCACTTACTTTCATTCTCAACGGCATTAACTACCTGTTTAAGGATATCTGAATAAAACAGTTAAATACGGTTAGTGGCACAATAGCTGAAAGCAGGCTCAACGGAGAAAGCCAATTACCAATGCTCCGCTAAATGTTTATACATACAACACTTAGTTCGAAAACTATCTTCACGAAAACGTATTTAGAAGAAAACCTTTGGCTGCATTGCTCGCTTTTTGGTTAAACTGATAATTAAGAGTTTGAATTGCATCGTCATTAAGTTGCTAATTACCGGTGACAAACAAACATGCCTTCGGTTTGCCATCAACTGTTTCACTGCATCATATTATCAGTTATTACAGATGGATGTAGCGAAAACCACCTTATTGGTCGGGTTATGACGTAATGAAAATTAGGCGTCTGGAGTTAATAGGTGTCAGCGGAAAGGGTTTGAAGTCTCCACCTGATTGTTAGCGATTCGAGTCAAGGGAGTAGATACACAATGCTGACGAATCCCAAACAAGACGCAACAGTTGCCCATTGCTCTTTGTCGGTCATCCGAAGCAGTTCCTTCGCATTTACCTCTTGGGGAATTGACGATCTCACAAGGAGTGAAACCGACACCGAAGACCGTCAAGAGTGCCTGGTGTCTTTGAACAATCGAATGATATAATCCAAACTTGATATTCTTAACAGATGTCAATTTTTCGTGTGTTTGTGTATGGTAAGTGGATTAAAGGTGAGTCACAGGATCACCATTTCTTAGTCAACGTATTCCTGAGGTTCAAAAGATGGGATGAGCCGGATGGATAGGGTCACTAGAATCGGTTCAAGCAGCTGAGGTTATGTTGTTTGCCAATGTAGAGTCACTCAACAAGGTGTCAACAGAGTGCGGTTTCATTGTTCTTTCTGGATTCGCCGAACAAGTACGACCAATTTGGTGACTAGGCGGTCTCGGGTTGGCTTGAGAGACCCAGAGTTGGTCAAGTCGCAAAACTGATATTTTTGCTTTTATTAGGTGGATTGAAACAGCTACTTTTCCGCACGTTCAACAGTTATTTAAATTTTAACGATGTGACTTATGAGCCAAATGTTTGGGTGATCTGATGATTAATCGCCAGGACCTCCTTCCGCCGGCTTTTTGTGAGCTTCCTCGAAGATCAAATCGTCCAATCCGGATTGGGTATTATACACATGCTATTCTTTGAGTGATGTAATTGCCATGGAACCCTCGTAGGCTAAGAGAAACATGTGCCACTCTCTATAAAATATTCAAAATTCCCTCGATAAACGAAAAGAACAACAACTTGGCATACCTAAGGGTGCAGAGCTTTGGTTTTGAGGGATGTGTTTGAAAACGGAATGGTTCAAAAGTATTCTGTCTGGTATATATTGTGGTGTGATTTTAGCTCGGAATGAGGATGCTGGTGTTAGTGTGTTCCCCGAGCTGAAGTTGTTCTTGGAAGACCTTTCGTAGTTTGGATAAGCAACGTTATCGGTACAACTTCAGTCTAGCGTTTATCGACCTATTCTTAAGATGTCGCAGCAATGGCACTATCCAGTTATCGGCTTCATAGGAAAGGAACGTGGAATGAACAGTATCTTGACTTCCACGATTTCGTCCCTCTTCAAGGAAAATGAGAACTAATCCGTTATTTGGTTCCTAAAACGAAGAATATATGCACGGCGGATAACTTTGGCAGTGAACTCTAGTTATTGCGTATTGCTCTTGCACACAAAACGATTTATTGAAAAAAATCATTGCTAGAAAATGACAAATAAAATATTATTGATCTTTGTTTCGTATCTTCACAACTACTTTACTTTTGTCTACGACTAACTACTGTGAGGGTCCTGGATTACTTAAACCGACCCCATTCGCCAATCTGTCTGTCTTCTATTCTCAAGGTTATTTTGATTACTGGTTAGGCAAAATTCTTCAAAGTACGAATACGCGGGTGCAAGCCACAAGGTATTCAGGGAGACACAAGTAAGCAAAGGTATGTACATCTACAGCCGTTATCCAGAGTTCCAGTTTGGATAAGTGCCTTGCAATCATACAAATCCTTCCATGGAAATTTAGAATCATTTTGTCATGAAGATTAAATTCCTTGTTGTTGGGCGCGTTGTATAGCTGTTTTGAAATTGATAGTTGCATGTTCGACACGTCGACATGAAACCAGTATTGATTTTTCAATCAGTCTATGGTTAATTGCAAATACTCCGACATGTTAGGACTTCATTGATGCTCCCCAGTCTCTTCAATGTCGTTCACTCCGATGTACGCAAAATTACTCACCGAAACCTGCGTTGCTTTGCACTTGAAAAATGCAAAGGGTAAAAAAGTAAAGCAATACCATCGAAACACGGGCAATAGGGCTATACATATCAAAAAATTATGATAGTTTTAATCAAGCGAATTTGAATTGACATAATATTATCTAATCATCTAAAAGATTTTGCTGTGCCGATCACTTCCGGTCAATCGGTTGCCTTACAAATTCACGCATGTAGTTTTAATGCATACCGAAGTTAAGGGTCAGTGTCGTTCAATTGTAAAAGATCATGCAAGCTAACGGAAAAATAACATTTTCGGTAGTTCCACAAGAACGAAACCAAATATTGAAACTGTTCACGTACAAAGTACATTAGATTGGAAAACAATCATCTTATAAAATAGAGTAGACCATCGAACATGCACTGCACGTCAGAAACCAAGGAAAGTCTGCTCCATCCAAAGAGAATCAACATCACCCGTGAACCAGATTTAAACGTGCACTCGCCTCTTTTCAGCGACAGCAACAGAAACAGTGTAAAACAAAAACATAAACAAACGTAGGAACGAGCATGCCTACATTGTAGACCAGACTACATAGCCGAGGTAGGGACAGAATCTCGCACACGCCTAGACAAATACAAGCCTGTCCTCCGATGCGCGAACCCCATCCAAACTAGCACCCTTCGTTAAGCTCAAATGACATGAGTCAGATAATGGGATTATCGTCTGTTCGTGTATCGGAGGGCTGATATCAGTCTGTAGTCTGACGAATACGCACGGGTCAACCAGTGCGACGTAATGTTTGACTACCAATAGAAAATAATCACCCTTTTCTCACCAAGCTGAACACTATATTTCGATTCAAATAGTGGTGACCTACGTTGTGTAACCGCTCTGTTGTAAAGATTCATAACCGAGTTCAGTGCCACGCCAGTTTACTGCGCAACCGCAGCAAGAGGTAAACCTAATTATCAAAGCAAGTGTCCCCACAGCTGCTGGAATCTAGTACCGAAATACCGCTCCTGAACGATTGCGATAAATTGCCGAGAATGTCTAACGTCGGCGAAAGTAATCCGTCGATGGAAATCAGTCAATAGTGGACCGAAAGGCTCTACTGCTGTACCATGGAAATGGCAGACAGTTTTTACTTTTTTTAGCGTCACTCATTTTGAATTGGTGTATAAAACACATTTCGCGGTAACCACCGGTTGAGATACAATAATTCACATGATTTCCAAACCACATTTTTCAGTCTCGCAGTTTTGTGTTCTTTGTTCAAAATGAGAACAGATTCACAGTGCCTAGAGCATTTTTATCTCTTCTGTTCTTAGATTTATTTAAACCAAAATGTCTTAGAAGCTCATTCGGTGGACTCCGGTGAATTATCAGGAAAACCTGTCGGGGCGGTCAGCTTGCATGCCAAATGGTGGATGCAATATGCCTCTGTCAGTCGGATGGGTAAATTTGAATGTGAAACAATCAGTGCAATGGTTGTGGTCACGTGGCTTAGCTGGTAGAGCTTGGGTTGTACAACCGCGTAAGCCACTTCTATGCGTGGGTTCGAATCCTACCGAGACTACTGAACTTTTCACAATCGACATACGAATTTCAATTGTGCCAAACAACAATTTGAAGTAAAACGTTTCCTACAATATAATTGTCACCTTTTGTTCGTCATTGGAACAGATCTTTCCAATTCGGTATATGTTTGACGAATTCAAAACCCATGTTGAAAAGTGCAGTTTTGGTCAGGTAGCTAGAGGTGGTGCACCCGAATTCTACATGTGATTCTCCAGGCCGGAGGATTAGTTGAACAGGTCATTTTGCAATTATTTTGATGTCCAGTAGCATTAGTTGAATATCGCTTTCTGGTTTTGCTTGTTAGGCTGCTTTTTGTTGCTGCATTACGTTATCCCAACGGGGAACAGATATAAATTGATCACTGTTTTAAGTGGAAAATTTGCATCTCAGACAATACTCAACTGTTAAAGCAGCCATTATGATAGTTACTATAAACCGAAGGAATCTGCCAAGATATCGTAGGAGCTAATAAAGGCATGCAAATTCTGCTACTAAGCTATCCGACTCTGAACAGAATAAATACAAAATTCCGGTTTCAAAGTTGACGGAACAGTAGAAGTCTAAAGATTTCACTATCGAAGTCATGTTATTGGAAATTCACAATATAGCCAATGTTTTGTACAATTCTTGCGAGCACAGTTGCTTTAATTCGGAAAAAAAAGATCACATTTGACAGACGTCACACTGAATAAACTGCCAGAGAAAAGTTTGGCTCATGGAGATCCTGAACTGAATTATGATTACATAAACAAGCGGAATTTATTAATATTTGGAACATGGAATGGACGGGAATACGGATGCCACTGGAAGAAATTGATAATCAAGCAACTGTGCACTCGGTTTCTGAAATCATGAATAAATCTTTCAAAGGTAGATTCAAGAAATACAGTATACAGTTGCAATAGCTATGTTTTCACAAGTATTAGCAATCACTTGACCTCTAACTCACTTCCTTGGGGTATATTTTTACCTTTATTTTATAACAAGAAGCAGCGTTTAGCATGAAACAAGCTTTTACGAGCACACGTTTATTAAGTCTTAAATCAATAACAAAAAACACAACAACTGGAACAATATAGCAAAAACCAACCGAATGCATAGATTGATATTTTTTGAGTTATTCATAAAAATGGCAGGACATAAAGCGCTGGATTCGAACACTTTCAAATTTGACTGAGAAGATGGCAATACTCGCTGCAAACGCAGCGCAATTTTCTGTTCCTCGTTGGCAAACGTCTGTGCAAACGGACGTTGCCGGTGGCTGGTTTTACCATAATTAACCAGGATACATTTTTACCGAATCCGAGGAAACCGCATATGATGCAGGGTAATATAAACGTCAACCACCAGATCAAACAAAACGATTCGTTTGTGGTCTGCTTTTGGGTTTCATAATCAGAGAGTTAAATGTGAAGTCTATGCTATCCATAAAATTAATGCTCCATCTCGCCTCGTTTGAATAAGATTCGAAAAGGTGTGAATCATTCAAAAAACAGGGGATGCGCTTTGAGAGAATCAGAAAAATCACTGAGGAAAAATATCATTTGAAGAAAAAAAGAAGCATATTATTGGTTGTAATGTATTAAGTGTATTCAGTCTCATTCACGATCAATTCTGATACTGTTCTTAACTCTGAACAGTCTTATTTTAAAGCGAATCATATTTTTGCTGGGTGTGCGCACCGTTCTCACTCTTTGGTCCCTAACTTCTAAATAATAATCAATGTTATGGATCAAATGTCGAAAACGTGTGCCTCTTACAGACCTATGTATGCATTCTGAACAAAGAGAGCATACAAACTGTGATATCCCGTTGATGGCGGTCTTACGCGTTACACAACGTGGACTTTCGTGACTTTTCCAACCTCGACGTTTGTTATTGTGTAGTTTATCCAAAAATTCAGTAACAATTTTTCTATTATTTATTGACCAGAAATGATTTGGCTTTATAATTTAAATGAGACCAAATGAAAACCGCATTGGTCAAATGGTTTGAGCAATCAATACACACCTCGTGTAGGTCACGAATTCTAATAACTTTTACCATATTCTTCAGGGCGACAATCTGTTTAACTACTTCTGCTTTCTGCCAACATTTATGAAATAAAAAAGTATTTTAATTGAATGATTCCTTAGAAAGCGTCTACTATAATATTTTACTCATAAGGTGGGCAAAAATGAGATTACCAGCTCTGACAACGGTACGATCATGAGTTCCATGGATCGGAAATTTCAATCTTACCAATTCGGACAATTTCGTTGACTGCAGTAAACGTACAATAATGAAGATCCGGGAATGATCACCACAAATCTGTAATCTTTATATAATACTCGATATGTTCATCATAGATCGTTCACACACCTAACTACATTTTAGATTTGTGTGCCATTACATTCTTTATGCAGTATTTTATTGTAACAACATTTTACACCTAGTAAGTCGGTGTCGACATCTAGGCCGTCGATAAATAGTGAGTGCTGGTTGTTGATGTTGGCCGCATTCTGAGTAAAAGCACAATGAAGCTTTAGTTGGGCGTGAAGTGGTTTGCCATCTGTTGTGCTTCACAACTCTCGAAGTGTCACAAATGCTTGCAAACAACCCTTTCACTTTATTCTGCATCATACATTAGTTAAAAAGTCTTAATCGCTTTGTTTTACGAAAGGAAACAAAAGGTGCTATATCAACAGTGTGGATGCTTTTCATCGCTGTAAAATGATTTCAATTATCTCTAATACTGTAAAATCCATCGTTTTTTAACAGAAATCAAAAATGCTCCCATAACGATGATAGCTCTCAGTTTTGCTTGAAAGCAGGACTTCTTTCTTTCCGTGTTATCGTAAGACGCAACATTTTTGAAGAAATAGATTTAATTGGACCGTGTGCGAGCATTTTTCTTGGCCCTTTGTTTACAATATTTGTGTTTCATTCTGCAGCTCCACGGTAGATACTTCAATAGTTTCTATTCGACTCTAAAGATTACAGCTGACTACCACATATTTTTGAGAAATGATAAAAATATTTAAGGACCATGTGCTTACATTTTTTTAGCATTCCTCGGGCACCAATGACTGGAAAATAATAAATTAAGCTATAGGAATTAAAAAATTGTTAGAACTATCACTCGGCAAATATGACATCCCCAGTATTTCATCTGGTGGTCGTTTGCTGCACACGATATAAACCAGTATACACTCGAGAAAAATAAACAATTTCGTAGTTTTGTCTAACAATATCTCGAAAATGAACGGGATGGCGCTGAGTCATGGTTGCACAAAATGACCGCTGTATATAAGAAGACTGGTGAGAAAAATAAACAAAAGTCTTCCCAGTTCATTTGTTTCAAACGTCAGAACCAGCACCGGCTTGAACTGAAATTCGAATCATGACATATTCCCTCCTATTTTGTAACATTTCATTACATACTATTATTTGTTGTTAATACCGATGTCTAAATGATAAGTACTATATGAATGACTGAACAACGTTTCTCAAAAAAACCACGACCAGTTTCGCGATCCTTGCCGCACGTCAGGAATCCGAATCCGGTGAGGTTCTCTGGTCATTCTTACACTTGAACTCACTATGTGAGTTATGTTATTATTTGCCTTCCTGGGAGTGGATCCGAGACGAACAGGCCTCAAAGAGGTTAGACGTAGCTAACTCACAAGACCTAATGCAGGATAACCACAACGATTCTTTGAGGTTTGTTTGCTTCGAATCAACTCCCCAAACTGTAAATGAGACTTTCATCGCACAATTGTTTTCTTTAACTGATAAGAATATCACCGAAAAATCAATAAAGACTTTGAGTTGCTTCTGGAACTAAGACCATTGCGTTTTAACCACATCGTTCCATTCACATTGTATGCTCCCTTTAATTCCTTTTCGGATCAAAAGCATTCGCACTTGGAGAACCAACTTACTCGCTTAAATTAGACCAGTTTACCTTAAATTGTTGAGCACTAAGTTTGAAAACTAGCAAATTTTATTGTTGGCTGCCTTTTTACTGTTACAGTGTGAATAATTCTCAACCATTTTCTCACTCCATTACGCATTCAAGAGGAATGACAAAGATGTTACATTGCGATCCTTTTAAATAGATGATGAGGAATTGATTTTTGAGTATTTAAAATTTCAAATACAGTCTCTTGCACACAATCAAAAAACAATATGCGTTGGCAAAATATCAAATTGTTGCTACCCAGTTCTAAACAAACTTTTACATTTGGTAGCTGCTGGTTGTGGCACAGACATGCTCTCAATACAGCTAAACACTAGGGAAATTAAAATTATATCGCTGAGTCCGAAGTAGATTTGAGTAAAAGCAATCGATAACCCTCTTGATTCCAGGTTTTGCACCATTCCGGAATAGAATTAAGAATTAACGGAGATGGAATTAGGAGGGCTTTTATTTGTAACATGGATAACGGGCCTAGTATTCACAAATGAAGTTGTACCATGATTAATGGGAAGGAAAGTTTAGTTGCAGGAAGGTGCACAAGGAATCACGTTGAATAAAACAATGTGACTAGCAAGACTGTTTCCTAGTATTTTTTTGCTGTTTCCTGAAGCTTACCAATTTGAATAGTTGAGATATAGGAAGGTGGTATTTACACTTCACTTGTAATTGATAAAGCCCTCGGTTTACGGTTTCACGTACATTGATCGGACGTGCCGTAATTTAAAATGAACAAATGAAAACTGATTGACGGAGGGTGGAGCAGGGAGGGAGTACACGCAGACAGGAATATGCCATTGAAGATAAATTTTTGCTGACGCCGAGGTGGCCAGGAAATGATAATCAATCTGCTTCGTTTGTTGTTTGGGCAAACCAGAGAAGGAATGAAACGTCTTGGTTAACCCATCGAGTAGACAGTGGAGTGAACAGATGGGAATTGTGATTCACAATGTGGCTGCAGTTTTCAACCAAACCGAAAGATGCATACAGACTCCTTCAATGGTAGCAAACCGCTTGTTGATAGCACTAATGGTTAGCGCATATAATCCTATAGATAACGGTCGTAGAATGTTCTGACAGAGGTATTTCTGGTTTCATGAAAATCTCATTAGATGAATATAGTGGGGATATTGTCAGAGATGATGGAAGTCGTCAGTTGAGTGGCAGTTGTAGTTGTAATGATAATTTTGATGAGTAAAGTTACTAAACATCGATAAAAATACCAAAAGGTATCTAAATTACTCAAAATTCAAAATGAAGTTCTGAGAATACAGCAGCTATTTATGATTTGAACTATTACTTCTGTTTGGAGAGCGATAGTCTACACAAAACAAAGAAACAAGGGATCCTCAACAAAGAAAGAAACCCAAGAGTTTTACCTTTTGCGAAATAATCGTGCTAGTGAGAATGATAACATAAGGTTTCAAAACACAGTTTGACGATCATGCTTTCAAGACGATATGATTGATCAATAGCCTAAAAATGCCATATTGAGAGGCCAAAAGTGAATCGATGCTACACAGTTTGGCTCGTTTATCGTGAATTATGGTCGCACATAACTGTATAGTGCTCCAAAAAAATAATGAAAACAATACGAATAAAAAATCCTCGTAAATGGAGATGCGATTTCACGAGGGAGCATTACCTTGAGGGTCTAATCGTCGCGGGGAAGATGGTCGTTCCCATCGTGTTACAGGAGGCGTATTGGCTGAAATGCAGACATATGGAGGAAATAACCAAGTGGTGACAGCCCAGAAGAATACAGAGTAGGTTCAAAAATCATAAAAAATCAGTGTTTTCTTCTGAACTTCGACTGAAATAAGCATATCAGAGAGTATAACAAGTAAATTGCTGAATAATAGGGCCCAAATATGAAAGCCAATGATGTCGCTCTGAAATCGAATTCAGAAATCGAGAATTCGAAGTTGATAAATCTTTTCTCATCGGTGGCTTTGAAGGTTTTGATGCAGATCAAACGAATAGCCCTACACGGATTGCAACAAATTTGCCATTATTCAGTATGCCACTATAATTTTGTTACACCCTGAGTGGATATATATGCCAATGTTGCTGATTTATCAAAGGCTTGCAAAGTATTCATTACTTCTTCTGATTGGTTTAGTTTCTGAAATCCTTGCGCATTGTGGTGATTTGTTGAAACGCGATTTCAAAATGTGATTCTTCATTCAGTTGCACATTATTGAACTCACACACCTTAGATGAATTTGCCTAGACTGTGGTGGAAATTCTGACAAAGAGCACAGAATATGTATTTCGACGGTGTTTAACACCCCTTGGTGTTAGTACAGTGCTGTGTCCCCTCGTGTTCAGAGCCATGACTCTGTACGATTTGGGAACAAATCTCTACTTTCGAGGTACCCGTTGCTCGATCACCAATAACTCATGGTCTCTGTTTATTGATTTTAAATATTTTGTTTCCATCTACGCGAGCGAATCCGATTCTGTTAAGACAATACTCGTGTTTCAGCAGTGATTCCAACCACTACAAATCAGGTTGATAGTAGAGCTTTCCATGCTTGAGCTAAACGGTCGAATAGTAAAACTTCATTAAAATTATATTTTCAACATTACGTGCTAATCAGAAGTAAGTTACTCCTTGTGCTTTGATTTCCGTCAAATCGCGAGTTTCTCCAGTCACTTAATCACGATCTTTTAAAGGCGTGTTGCAGATTGATGTGTCGTTGATAAATGCCTTTTTGAAGTGTTTGGAATTGACCATTCTTTCCTTATTCAATCAGTGATTTTTACAACAACAAAACTTGGAGAACATTAAAACTGATTCAACTTCCCGAGTAGTAATCTGATACAACAATTTTATATCAATGAAGAGGAACCAGTAAGCACATATCAAAGAGTGTAGGTTTAGCCACGAGAACTAATAAATAAAAGAGTGAGTCACCTTTCTTCATCGCCGGTTTTTTAACTACTGATTGCGGTTGTGAAGATGGTGACCCAATCCATGACGGGAGGGAAGGATTATCACCTGAAATGAACAAATGGAAAGTGAGGCAAAACAGAGACGCTAAATGCAGAATAGTATTGAATGAAGTAATTTGGTTCGGGAACACGAACTGAAATGTCACGAAGCACCCAACACCCACTCCAAACTGAATGGGAATCATCAGCGGTGTGTGATCATCAACCCGAATACGTCTTCTACCCGGAACTTCATAAGCCANGTCACCTTTCTTCATCGCCGGTTTTTTAACTACTGATTGCGGTTGTGAAGATGGTGACCCAATCCATGACGGGAGGGAAGGATTATCACCTGAAATGAACAAATGGAAAGTGAGGCAAAACAGAGACGCTAAATGCAGAATAGTATTGAATGAAGTAATTTGGTTCGGGAACACGAACTGAAATGTCACGAAGCACCCAACACCCACTCCAAACTGAATGGGAATCATCAGCGGTGTGTGATCATCAACCCGAATACGTCTTCTACCCGGAACTTCATAAGCCATCAACATGCACTTCATTTATTCCATCAGCGAACTGTTGCCTTGACTGCCTCCCTTGGTCACGCAGAAACGTGCATATGAAGTAACTAACCTCAAACAAGAGTCACATTGATGAAGACGTGAATGAATAGCAGGCCAAATTATACCAGTTCGCATCCAGCGACATTTCATCCCGGTGAGCCATCTCAAAATAAGCGAGCTTGTGAATGTGCGAAGATATTCTGTCGATTGATTAAGCCTAAAAAGAACGGATTGGAACTGAATTCGAACAAGTGATATATATATATATATATATATATATCTATATATATGTTTCGTCCCTCTATTATTCCGCTTAAGTGGGTTTACGTGAATCGGAAGTAACATATATATGCCGTGTGTTTGGCACGAAGCGCACTGAGGCATTTTTGGGCATGCATAAGTAAACTACTTCTGGTCATTAGCAATCCTTTTTCGGTACGATTCTGCATAGGCTGGTTGAATATTGTAGGAGTGTCTTCGTGCAATTTGCCTGTTACTACTGATCGCATATCACTGTGGAGTCTGATCGCATCGGCGATCAACATGAATTGCCTATCACGTTCAACGGTTTTCTGAATTTGGCAAAACGATGTTGATTCGCAGTCCGTGTGTACGCGTATTTCGAGATCAATCACTCCCCACTCTGCCATCGAGCAGCTGAGCGGACCGCTTCTCGCCTGTTTCATGCATGATTTACCACAATCCATATTTGCGAGCTTGTTGCAGGCAACGAACTGAGCTCATCTCAGCACTAGCCTCCAGGATTTGCTTGCGTTTTGTCTGTTGGCTCCCGGGTTCGATCTCCAGTTGGGTCGGTAGGTTCGTACTGTTGATGTAACTCGAATAAGTAAAAAAATCTGTCCAGTGCTTCCCAGCGTTTCAGGTCACGTATCATTAACAAGATGAATTCATCATCTAAACCAATCATTTACTGTTCTTGCAAAACGACATGAATGGTGTGCGGTAGGAGTATGGCATTGTCTATAAAGACATTACATTTCAACTACTGCAGGCCACCCTGATTAATCTGTTGGCTACTTTGTCAGTCTGTTGTAATTGAACGAGTCAACAGATCACATATATTATTGAACGCAATATTTTATTTATTCCGAAACGTTTTCCTGTTTGTGCATAAAATTCGGTCAGCCGTTCTGTTAGTTTTTCCCTTTTGTAGATAACAATATATTTTTATCTGACGTGCTTCATCCTATGCATTCCGTATTTCGAGCCTGAATGCGATATGTGTCTATATACTATTCTACCATAACGTGTTCCAATCTTCTAGACATAGAAACNGGCTCACGTTTTTCTGCTTTTCCAACTGCCCACGTTGCTTGAGCCGGACGATGGAAGCCAGTTCCGTATTATTTGAACCGTTCATTTAATCACATGTAATGCGGTCCGACCGCGAAGACAGAGTTTTTTGATTTTGCTGATACGTTTCCCACACACACCGCTACGACGCTAATAAACAAGTCAATATCATCCACGTTGTCTTATCGGAACAAAAACAGAGTGGAACTCAGAGACAGTGAAATATCTCATCTCCGAGGACAAAAAGCAACACTTCATGCCCTAACGCAAATTTGAGAATGTCATTCCTCATGGTTTGTGAATTAAACATTTCACATTGCCTAACAATAGTGCTGTGGCAACGTAAATTCCCGAAGCTGCGAAAAAGGTCACTGCAAAACCCACCAACAGCGTTCCATCCATTGTATCCATTTCCATATCCACCCCACCTTCATCGAAGCTACAGTGTTGCTGTCAACAGGTTCGAAAAACGTCAAACCCGTCACCTCAGGATACTTTCAAGCCAGTCATTAATGGCGACAATTGACATTGACCCTGCTCCATATGTGTTGTTTCATGATTGTGACAGTTATACCTCTGGGAATCATTATCAAAGCAAACAAATATAACATTTTCCTGTTCTCGTTTACTCTCCGGATGGGTAACACCTCTATTGTCCGAGTCTTTGGATAATAAGATCCCAGTGTCTACCCTAACCAATGACGTCGATTTCTTTGAGAAACACGTTCGGTGGATGTGGTGATCGTGCAACTTATTCGCAAGCACCACTGTACAGCTTCCAAGTAACTAATCAGGAAACGGATTTCCCGATTGCTCATTCGTTCTAAAGTGGTAGCAATCGGATTGATTGAGTACAAGAAGGCAGTCAAATTAGCAATATCCTTGTTGACTGAACCTTGAGGAATCGGCCTATAATTCTTCAGTGCTCATGATATTTACCTCCATAATTTTCCAAACAGAATTAACTTTATCCACAACTCGTCTTGGTTCTAGCTGACCCTGCTCTATTCAGTGAGATTTTAGTCCAAACGCAAGTTCCCACTATTCACGTCCGATTCCCACCCGGAATAGCAAACTGGCGTACCCTGTTCAATCTTTTACATTTGGTTTTGTGGTCGATGCCGAAAATTGCTGTTTGTCAGACAAAATAGCTTCCTATACCACCTCCAACAAACTTACCCCGTGAGCTCATTGTGCTTTTAATCTTCATCAATGACACCTAGCTTCATTTCTCTCATTCTAAGAGACAATTCTCACATCAACCAACTGCCGGCTTTTAAGGATAACATTTCTCATGACTTTATGTATCGTATTTCCACAATCGGCCATTCCTCTAATGAAACCTCCAGGTTGAAGTCCTTCAGAGAATCTCGCTTTTGCCGAAACGACGTTCAGGCGTGTGCTTTAGCGTGAAGTTATCCACTCTCCAAGTATTTTTTCTACCTTTCCACTAACGTGAATCCCAGTATCCGATTGCTATCGACGTACTTGTTGCGATTAGTGTGCACTCAGTAACGCCACCATTTCTCATCGTTGCCAATCGTGGCATATGTAGATTGGATGTGTGGGAAGCAGGTGTCCCCGGAATTTCCTGGTTTTCATGGGTCAAATGCAGCGAAGACGAAATTTGCATTTGCTTTCTGTATGACGTCCCAATTACTATCGCTTAGAAGAATAATTAATTCAACCGTCGAAGACTGTGTTCCATCATTCCTATAAGTAAGGAATATGTCTCAACCCCAACAAGTGTGTTTTTGCAAGCTATTGACTGATTTTACGGTCATAACACGTGGACCAGAAGCATCTCACGTCTGCCATGCAGTGAGTACCACGCAAGACTATCTCGTAACACGGCAGTCTTTCAAAATTCTTCGAAGGTTCCAGGGTAACGTGAACGTCTATGACAGTTTATTTCCCCCTGCGGTGAATTGCTTTCCTTTCTGATAGATTGGCTTAATGAAGGTCCTATTCAGTTTGTGTTAAAAAGCAACACTACTTAAAAGATTGAAAAATGAGAATACCCTGACCATGAAGGTAACTGTGTAAGCTCAGCAAAGCTACAGACTGTCAGATAAATGAGCGCATTCATGCTCCTAATGAGTAGTCAGTATATAATGGCCATTTTAATGCATAGCGGAAGAAGCAGTCGAGAAGATCCAGTGATATGGTAATGAGGAGAAAACGTATGACACTATAGTTTAGATGAGAATGAAAACAGGTACCAGTAAACCACCTTCTGTAGGAGATTCCAGTGACAGTATTGGTGATTCCGGTGGGCTTTGGAACATCCTCGGGACAGAGGAGGTAGAAGCTAAAACGTAGAGGGATGAAGGATGGGCGGTACAAACAAAAATAAATTTGACAGCTTCTATAGAATGGTTAAGTAATGGTTAAGTCATTCGTAGCAGAGGTCATTGAAGCACAAACCATCAACCATTTTAGCGACAGCTTCTAAAAGTATCAATAAGATGAGAAATATCAGGTATCGCAAGATTATTCGATTACCCTATGATTGGAAACGCAGTTTGTTATTTATACATTCAAAGAGAATTGCTCATAACTCAAAACCATTCTCTGATGTTTAGCAATGCAAAATCGACGCTAAGTAGCTTGGTTTATGTATCAGGTGAGATGCGGCTGAATATACGGGTATACAATTTGAACTAGAAACTTCATGACGGAGCACATAAGATGAAATGTATGTAGATCCCTAATGGAGGTGCTTTGAGAAACGAAGATAATTGAGGGTTTCTCACGCAGAACGATTGAGGGCAGTGGGGATGACGGTCGAACCCATCGTGTTACTGAAGGCGTATCGGCTGAAATGCAAACATATGGGAGGGAAGGTAAACTGTGTTAGCCTCGTGGACCTTTGTGTAGTTTCATAATTAGCAGAATAACCACTAATCACAGAAACTAGGAATTTTCGGTAATTTAAGTTTGATGACGCGAAGTTTAGCGTGTACCCTGCACAAATCGGACTCCTCCTCAGACACCACTATATATAAATATATATATATATATATATATATCATCGGCTTAAGAGCAAGCTTGGTGCCAACGCAAAGCAGCGGTGAAGATTGATGAGCGTTGAATGTGGGGATAAAAACAGCGTGGAATGGTGGTGAAACATATACAGTGAACTACAACAGTACCAATTGTTTTGCATTTTTCACCGTTGAGTTTTTGATATTTGTAGTTTCTTTGTTAGTATATTGTTTTAATGGAGGGGGGGGGCACGGGATATAAACAGGCAGACCGTACAGTATTTGCGCCACTTAATTACATTCTCGGACATATCTCTCAGCTTCTCTAACAAACAAAAATCCACATCCCTTGGATCCCAGCCGGAAAGGAGGCCTGCACCAACGGAAGGCGAAGCTGAAGCTAGCTAGCTCCTCTCTACCTCTACGCCATGTCATGGTCTAACCGCTGTGGTGTTTCTTATAGCCTTGCCAAGCACATGTAAAGAGAGCACAGAAGCGCAGGCGAACGCAAAACGTGACCAAGCCAGTGGAGTGATTACTTCTTCAGCGGACGACATTCCGCGCCAAACACGCAGCGAAGGACCTCGTCACTGCCCAACAGATGTTCCCACCAATCACGAGCAATGCTTCGGAGACCTCAATGGCCGGACTCGGAAAGTCATAATTTTAGAGTGCAATTGCAGGCGGTACACACAATTATCATCTTATTGATATATTATTCAGCGATTCAACCAAATATTTGTATATGATAAATGCAACTGCTTGTTTCTTTGAACCGGGCGAAATATCTGAGCTAAACGTCCCAATCTCCCACAAATCGCATAATCTGCGTTCCGCCTCTATCTCATCAACGTTCCCATAAGGTAAAATCAAATGATTTCTTACGTTCTAATTAAGCACTTTCTGTGTTACTTCATGTTGCTTCTTGGACGCAGAATTCTTGTTCATGTGTGGGGTCGCGCTCCACTAGAAGGCCCATGATTGAGCACAACAAAGTATGATAGCAGCCAAAGTTTCAGGTTTAGCTTGACAGATACAGTATTTCCGAACAGCAACACACGTGACAGAAAAATGATAAACCGCTCTCAATTTTTAATTTATGTCAGACTTGGTTAAGATGAAATTAGATGTAACTCAGCAATAATCAAAATACGACGATTTGGTAGTCGTTGTCATTTGGAGGATCAGCCAATTTCTATCACGAAACGATTTGTGTGCTATTCACAATTTGTTCTGAAGTTATCACATGACACTTAAAGTTTACTGTCAATGAACAAATATGCCCAGTGCGTCACATTTGGCTATTTTACACAAGAGCACATTTTGCCTGTTGAAATAAAGTTAGGTGCTTTCATGCCGAATATGGGAAGTTAGCACAAGACACTAACCAATGCCCAATGAATACGGTGCACCATGAGGCCATTTATGGTCTACACACTGACGCCAGAAACTAATATTTAACACTGAAAACCATTGGATTTAAACGGGTTGAATACGTCCTCTTGCCATTTGGGAGGAAGACCTGGTGGTTCACACGCAGCGCGCCATAAAACAATCGGTTTTGGGTTAGGAAGGTTTATCCTCTGTCGCTTTGAATCAGGTGGCAATCGTGGACAGTAGTTAAATTGTATAGAACTGTGCTAACCGCTGCTTTTCAATGTCATTTTTTCGCTTAAAACTTCAAAAATGGATGGGCTGGTGTATCTTCTACATAAGGAAGACTCAAGTCTCCTCGTGCGGCACAGCATGCTGCTTTCGGCCTTATGGAATCCAAAAATCGGGGGGTTCTAATTCCCGGTACGGATCTCAGTTCGGTAGAAAACATGGGAAGTAGACTTACATAACAAAGGTCTCGACGTTCAATAATCAAGGGCCGATGGTTTCGGGGTGTCGGGGCAAATAAAACATTACAATGTATTGCTAATGACCAACTTGCTTTTATCGGATACAGTTCACCTATTTTGTCGCACATCATGTTCGCTTAACTGGGGATGATAATAATTCGTCATTGAATGCTTGCGCATATTTTATCTTCTTCCTATCGACCGGGTTTTCGGCAGTCAATTAGCAAACGGTGGCGACCGTAATGCTTCTTCTCTCACTAACCACTTACTTGCACGAATTCTCCCACATTTCGGTAGCATTTCGGTAGAATTTTGTATGAATGTCGACAAGAGAGGGCCATGAATGCTTGTTCGGAAGATGGCAAAGTCCTATGTATGCATACTCTTGTAATTCGAACAGTAATACTTCGTGTTGATAGAAGACTTCACCGCTGAGCTGCTAGGTTGACGGACTACACGTAAGTGTATATTCATATGGGATGAATGTTATTTCGCTTTTATCTCCGTTTCGTGTTGAATGGCAGCCCTTTGATTGGCCACTCCCCTCTTCCTAGAAATTCTATCTTTGTATATTCAATAAAAGGATGTACAAAAAAGAAAAAAAAGAAAAAAATGATAATTTCGTACAAACGCATTCTTGACATACATCATTCATGGCCTACTTCGCAGTGACAGCCGGAATGATTGCACCAATATGATAACCTAAAACCTGAAACAACTCCGATAAAAGTGGTCAGAATTTGAACATTATATGCAAATTAACATAAGCCGGTGTACACACATGAAGAGTGAACGTTTGAACAACAAAATCATAAAGTAAACGAGTGTGTCACCTTTCTTCATCGCCGGTTTTTTAACTACTGATTGCGGTTGTGAAGATGGTGACCCAATCCATGACGGGAGGGAAGGATTATCACCTGAAATGAACAAATGGAAAGTGAGGCAAAACAGAGACGCTAAATGCAGAATAGTATTGAATGAAGTAATTTGGTTCGGGAACACGAACTGAAATGTCACGAAGCACCCAACACCCACTCCAAACTGAATGGGAATCATCAGCGGTGTGTGATCATCAACCCGAATACGTCTTCTACCCGGAACTTCATAAGCCATCAACATGCACTTCGTTTATTCTATCAGCGAACTGTTGCCTTGACTGCCTCCCTTGGTCACGCAGAAACGTGAACAGGAAATAAATAACCTTACACCACGATGTCGTTGATAAAGAAAACATCATGTATCAGACCACAATGAACTTGCCTGCCTGCCATGAAATTTCATGTTGATAGAATATTCAAATCAAGCGAATGTTTGACTATGACTGTGTGAAAATATGCTGTGTATTGGTTAAGCCTTACGTATTAAACAGGATCTGAGGCCACTGTAGAGGAGGAGCTGTATCCCCTTCTATTACTTGAGAGTGATGGAGAATTGAATTCACTTTTAAAGGGGGAATTCCTTGTGTGTACAGCAAATGGAGCGTGAACTGAAAAACATAGGAGGCTTTTGCGGCTGTTCCGACGTTTTGGGCTATTATCAGCAGTGCAAATCCACTGATCCATTTAGAAGTTCACTTGCGCTATACTCGACGAATTTCCTGTTTAATATTTTCTATTTGTAAGATGATTGCATGGTTACGAACGCACGTATTATGAGTGACATGAACTGCTACATTATTTTTCCTCATTAGAGAATTTTTGTGTGCGAATATTCATAAATCACATTTGATTTTTCAGCAAACACCGATTACACATTGGTAGATTCAGTGTTCTCAGAATTGTCCTGAAAGGTGCCTTTGCTGCATATATATATATATATAAATATGTATATAACCGTAGACATATGAATACTTTGAGACCATAAATAAAAATTGGTATCAGTGACTCACCATCTGCAAGTAAATCCAGTGACATTAGTGGAGGTGATGATGGGCTTTCGAATATCCGTGGTATAAAGGCACTCGCATCTAAAGCGCATACGGATTATGGATGGGCGAGGAAAACAGTGCAATTATCACGAAAGCTTGCAGAAAGGATTCAGAAGAAAGGAGCTCAATAGTTTTGAATTCACATCTCACGTGCGATGTGGAACAAGTCATCTAGTTTCATAAAACCAATTCGAAATAGGAGCGGAAAAGTGTACAATCGGCACGCATGGACAACACGAGCCGGCTTGACAAATGTGCAATACACCGAGGTTGCATGTGAAATTACCTGTGATTTGAGATCGGTCCGTGTCTTTCTCTTCAAATGATTAGAGAAAAAGCGGAAACTCGCTATTGGGGCTTTGCATGTAAATCACTTTTATAGGTTAGAAATAGGCTCTTTCATAACTCAGCGTGTATTATGGTTTACATAGTCCAGCCCGCAAAAGTCTTCTGGAGCGAACATGTTAGAAAACATTTCAGAATTCCGCCTCAAAGAGCCTAAGTAGCTCGTACGTAATCCCATCTCTTTTCTACGGCTCACTAGATCATTGGGAAAATGAACCGACCACACAGTCCTATTTGCAGTGGAAGTTAGTACAAATTTTATGTTTGTTCACACAATACATGGCTTTCTCCCCCAGTCAACCAACAACGGTTCTCTTATCGTTTAAACTGAGCTGTATTGCTGCGTTCGTCATTGCACGACGAAAGAAAAGAATCGCGTTAGCCTCATGACACATCCCGTTGGAATTGATCAGCATATTCCGAACACCATCTAGTTTATCCCTCATGAGAACCCTCAAAAGTATTCTTACCCTTATACCAGAGGTATCCGTTTCAGATTTATGTACTTTTAGTCCCTAAGCTGTTTTTTTGAATATGAGTACAGACCATCAAAACCGTGTTCGGCTTATGCATGTTTACGGAATACTTTGGAGCATTTCAGTCGAATGCCAAAGGAAGTTGAGCTTCATGTTGTCCTGAGGAAACAAAAGTGACTGTAAAAATATTAGCCGAACTCGTGTCACATGACTCTCAATTCACAAATATATTTTATATTTCCATATCATACTCAATAGTATGAGTGAAGAGCATTTATTCCAAAATTTATTTTCCACTGCAACATTCGTAATTCTCTTGTATCATTAAGTGAATGCGCGTAACCGTAGGTAGTAATTCGAATTTTACGATCCATATTTGCAAAATATTTGGTACGGAACCTCTCAAACATTCTCAAATTATTATAGATTTTTAAAGATGCTTATTCTGATCAGTAGACGCATTCTATTGGAAATATTTACCCATACAATGCAAAGTAAATATACCGATAACTATGTATAACATCCTTTTCCTTTTATATATTTCATCAACACAAGAAGAAATGTGGGCAGAATTGATATTGGCCGTCAATTTCTCGTGCTCTCATTCAGCTTTAAACGCACATTCATATGATCATGTGAAACAGTAAAACGGTACATCGGAAGGGCAGAACGTCACTTACGAACTAGAATATGTGAACATATTCCGAAACACCTTGGTCTTCGCGGAGGAAAAATACCATCTCATGTGATTGCCTGTCATTTGTGAGCTTCCGGTCACCATTCAGACGCACCCGAAGCGTTTCGAGTCGTTGCGAGGCCTCGAAGTTCATGGATTTTGTGATTTTTAGAAGCGATAACTATTCATCGTATGAAATCTTAATTATGTGTTTAAAAAGCATTTGTGATCCAACTGTTTCTGCCGTGGTAGTGATGATGTCACACTTAATACCACCCTACTATAGCATGACATGACATCACCTTCCTTTCCCCTCCCTTCACCATATTCACCACACTGTTCAAACCAGTTCCCTTCCTCATCAAAGTTTGTCATCTAACTTGACCCCAACGCCTAACCAAACACAAATCACGCAAATCATTTGTCCACCACCTTGTTCAAATGACTCATTTCAACTCTTATGTTTCTTCGTTTCACAGGATTCTATAAATGTGCGTTCACAGCTCAATAAGAGCACGCGAAATTTATGGCCAACATCAATTCTGGCCACATATATCTTCCTCTGTTGATGAAATACCGATAACTAGTTTTGTCGTATATTCGTTGCTTCCATTAAATTCTCTGACAATAGGTGTTGGAAACGATCTGACGAAAATCAGGGCTTCCTAAAAATTGGGATTAATAAATGTATATACGAATGTTCAGTTTGATTCATCAAAAGTCGGTCATATGAATTTTGCCGCCCTAGTAGAGTTGAACCGAGAGGTTATGAAAAGTGACGTGACTAACAGGCAAAAAAGGATTTCAGTTCAAGGAAATAAAATAAACAGAACGCATCGATGGATGATTTCATGAAGAAGCAAAACATACTTTCCGTGGATAAGTATACTGTTGGATGACCTTAAGTTAATCAACTCGGAGGGTNATCGAAGCTTTGGTGTACACCGAAGAGTTAGTCGTTCAAAATGAATAGTAAAACGATTCAATCTCTACGCGGTAACTAACACAAAGTTTTCCAGAGGTTCAGTCTTCATATATCTCCTTGCAATCGCTCTCAGCTGACGGTCATATCAATAGGAATATGTTGAATTGAAACAAGTCAGAATTTCCCCAAATGTTGGTGTTCACATAAACTTGTATGGAAATTTCAAACTCACAAAATGTTCAAACTGAGTTATGAAAATACAGGTTGGTCANTACCACCGAAAATGAGACCGTGGATTACTTTTATGGGAAGAGAGCGAGCTAAGCGTGTACATGTGAAGTGTTGAAAAAGTCATGGTATACTTGAAAATCACTTACAACTGTGGTAGTGGTATTCAAGCGATGTAATGTGTTCTTCTTTAAAATGGTAATTTTGTGTGTACAATGTCTGTGAACGCGGTGTCTTTCAACAAAGCCTGAAATCAACCCATAGTGCATGATTCACAATTGTGAATCGCGATTATAATTTTGTCTAAAGAACGAGCATCGATCCGAGTCGGTCGGTCGGTTTCCTGAATGCCACAGCAAAAGGAAAAAGATGTTGATTCTAAATCACAGTAATAGATTCTTGAATTGGCAACTTCAAGTTCTCACATCGGCGTGTGGCGTTGCCGTTGTGAAGCAATCACCCCACTCATTATACCAATATGTGGTTGTCTATATATGTTGTGTTTGTACAATACTACCGAAGCTCGTTTATTGCTGTTGAATAAACCAAAACCCACGGACTGTATTGGAATACTTACTGTTTCGATTCACTGGAAGAATACAATTGGCAAAAAATAGAAAGCTTTTAAGTTAACTTTATTTTGGTCATTCCGGCAAAGCTGTTGAAACGTCGAGGACAAACATTTAGGAAAATAAAGTGAAACTACTCACGCAATACAATCAGTTTCGTGCATTATCTGTTGTATTATTTAATAAATATTTCCCAGCCAGTAGGAGCTCTTGTTCACTAATACGGTGATAAAAAGTAACACGTGGACGTACCAACTAATGAAATGTTTGTATCAAATGAAGTATTCTCCGCGAGCATCAGGATGGGGCTGCAAGCATCTATGGTTGGAAACTCGTAAATTTGGGGATAACATGAAACTGACGTTTCAAGGTTCACTTTAAAACATGTGGATGGCAACTCAGCTTATACTGTTTACCAGAATTTAGCTTGAATGACTCGATGATTTTTATTAGAAAGTCTATCGTTGGACGTTACTGGATAAAGGAACTAGGGGTATTATATGCCGAACTGAAGGTCACATTACATTAGTTTTCGCTGTTTTGGTGTGACTGTTTTACCAAATTACAATGAACAGTGGGCCTTCCCCGGCACAGTTCGACGGGCCTAGGAGTTTAAGAGCCGTTCAAATACATCCTTCCGATTAGAATTTAGTTAGTCAATAAATAATGATTCCAACCTTTCGCGGGAATTTAATTTCATAATTACTAACATTTATTTCCAAATCTATGAGATCATTAGCAATGCTCTTACATAGGCGTTTGCTTGAATCGATACCTGAAAGTGCAAAATGGTGAGAAACTGTTTTATATAAAAGTAATAGGAGGTGTAACCAACCTTAAAAACAACGTAAACCAATTCTTCCTCCAAACTATAAAGATCTGAATAAACGCCAGTGTTTGACCACAGGCATACGGAACTTGCCATTTCCCCATTGTGAGAGATGAGTCAATTGAATATCAGTCGTCCGTGGTTATTACCCGCTTCGAGTCACTTTATTCAAATAGGGTGTGAAACAAAAAACTCTTTTAAAATTAGAAATATGTATCTTTATGATTCTATACCTATCTTTGCGATAGGACACTGCGCAAATCTGGCTGCGGAACCCAGTCTTTCTTGAATATGTATGCATGTAGTATAAGGATCCACTAACGACGGTCCCAACCACGTTCACATTCCAATACGTGCACCACACTCAAAGTCATAGTCAAAGTTTTATTATGGAAATAGCGTACAAGCTGGTGCTTCTCTTGTCCCATAGGATATTTACACAGATAAATCGTTACAATCAAAAAAGGAGTCGCATAGAGATGCGGATAGGAGATAATAGCGAATGTAGGCTAAAGTGAATTTGCGTTTGCCATTAGTGTACGAATGTGAGGTGTGCCAAGGTTTTCTTGAGTCTCTGCTTGAAAGATACAATAGTGGGTGCACAAACGACATGAGATGGAGCGGGCGTTCCAAGATTTGCATACTCGGACTGCAAAAGACTGGCAGCGGAAATCCAGTCGAGACTTTGGAATCAGTAGTTTGAAACGATGTCCCCTTAGGTGTACATTGTTCGATAACATGAGAAGCGGTCGACACGGATAGTTTGGGTTCTTCAGTATTTGATACGTCAAAATCAATTATCCTCGAGTTCGGTGGCACTGATCAGAATATAGTCCCAATGATCGCAACCTGTCCTCGTAAGGCAGGTAATAGAATCCCTTGACCATCATGGTGGCCATCCTTTGTGGACGCTGAAGCATCTTGCGA
>UZAN01042043.1:0-23882 GCA_900618425.1 Echinostoma caproni
TCCTTTACCTCCTGAAACATGTTCATTAGAGTCTTCTTCATCCGTATTCTACCTGAACTTTGATGATCCAGGGTCACCGACACGACCTTCAACATGGTGCTTATATTCTACTCACAACACTACTGCTACTACTACTACTACTACTACTACTACTACTCCTACTCCTACTACTACTACTACTACTACTACTACTACTACTACTACTACTATCACTTCTACTATTACTACTACTACAGTTGTAAGGTCCTATTCACATTTGTGAGTAGTAGGTAACATAGTTGGTGATTTATCTCGACGATCAAAAATTACTAAGGTCACCGAGGGCAAGTTGCTGGATGTCAAAGAATAACTATCGATTGCAACAATCACCACCCCTTTCTGATGAGATTTCGGTGTTATGTATGCCAAATTATCGATGTCTCATCTGTAATCCTCAATAAAAAACTATCCTCGACCAGGCACCACCTTATGGAATTATAACTACTGGTAATGTCGCCAGGATCAGGAAGTAGGTTTCGTGACCTGAAGCCTTCGAGGATGGAGATGCGTGAGCGTTCCTGGAGGAGTTTGAGGACGTCGCGGATTTGGTGGGAATATGGTCGGACCGGGGCCCCCCGAGCGCGGGTGGTAGTGGAGGCGGCACGAAGAGGAACGGAGAAGACGGAGAGGGCCGCCACAAAGGACGCCCTGATCGCGGGTTTTGACACCCCGGTCGACCGCCAGCGGGCGTTACGAAGTTTCAGGAAGGGGCAGCTCGGATTTGACGTGAACCCCCGTTGTATGCCGTGGCCCGGCGTGCCCTGTTGAATCGAGCGCTCCCAACGCTGACGGATGCTGCCCGTTCAGAGTTACTGCTGGACCGTTTCATGGAAAGCCTGAGGGGAGATTTGAGCTAGACGGCATGGATAATTAATGCCGAGAAGACCATGGATGTATTCAAACTGGCGGATGTATTGAGGGAGTTCACTTGTAAGAAATTCATTCCTGTTCAGCCAACCGAAGGCCATAGATGCCAAACTACAGCAATTACGGCAACTCACTAAGAATTAAAATAGGAGGTGGTGGCTATCCGAACCGATTACGAACAGAAAGCTATCAAGAAGGGGAGTTGTGAGTACGGGGATCCAGAGTGCTTGCAGAAAAATTGCATCGAAACAGCGCAAATGGTCCTTGAGAGAACCCTTGATTTCGTTCAAATCGGTGACCCTGGACAAGGGCCCCTCCGGAACGGCTTATAGCTGTTCATTCCAGATCATTTTGGATATGAGAGATCAGAAAGTTCCAGATTTGTTTGACACGTGCTGTTGTTTATATGGCGGAAACTGAGTCAACTGAGTCAGTAGAAGCCTCAAATAAGGCGGTGAAGACAGTTGGCGAACACGAGCCGGAAGTCGACAGCGGGCAAAACCAAACTCTCTGATGATAATAGGACGGACTGTACAACAAAGCGATGAGGGAGTTAAGAATGCCGGTGAAACGTAAATCAAGCGCATTTCTAAAAGTGTTGTGAGTAGAATATGAGCACCATGTTGAAGGTCGTGTCGGTGACCCTGGATCATCGAAGTTCAGGTAGAATACGGATGAAGAAGACTCTAATGAACATGTTTCAGGAGGTAAAGGACGACAGAGGAGTGTATCAAAGTGAACACTATAGATGGCACCGGGATCATAGGCGTACGCCCAAAAGTTGTCAGAAATCAACCTACTGGTCGGGTCACCAAAAATCAATCATGAAACCACAAGAAGTTGCCAACTAAATACGGACCGGCTCGAATTCTCAAAAGATAAACGTCATTGTTTGCTGCATGGAGAGTTCATTTTTACCGGTAGAGGAATGTTCTGAGATACTACTCATTTGTGAATAGTACGCAAAAAGATGCGATCAGTGGTTTCTTTCAACGACCAAAAATGAAAAAAACCGGTTGGACTAAACTGCTGCTGTTCGGTATGGTGAATACAAGAATGCACATCTGATAGCGGACCGTTCCATCAACTATCCTGTGTGTATGCGGGAATTCTGGATACTTGTTCCAAACGAGATATTTTGTTATACGAATGATGTATCCTTACCGTTATTTGTAATAAGCAAATACTCTAGACGAGGCACCACCTTGTGGAATTATTACACTACTACTACTAGTAGTAGTATTAAGAGTAGTAGTATACTTTGGATGTTGCACTGACGTGAACGGACGGTCGTTCCGATTCATGAAAAATTATGCTCCTTTGTTAGTGGCACTGTGCATTAGGGATAATGGACATAGCAACTGGCTGACATATCGCCGATGAGGCACGTCCTCGGTCAAAACTAATTCATTTTACAATTTGGAAAGGTACATAAGTCCTTCAGAATAATGTGACAATATCTGGTGTATGGTGGTTGAAATCGGTTCGAATTTTCAAAATTATAGCGTGGTATAGGTCAGTGATGGAGCTGTGAGATTTTCACTCGTTCGAAGTTATTTAGTAACTCTTATGCATGCAAACCGACAGAGTTTGGAAAATACAATCGTGTCCGAACACCGTGAACCCCGTTTCTCCGAAATCACTTGCAAATAGACTCCAGATTGATCGGGAATCAGATTCACCAATCAATCAATTCTGACAAACGATGGAACTGTTTGAAAAAAAGTTGAAGATTTTTTGAAAAGATCTGCCAATGTAAATCGTCTGAAAAGAATATAGATCAAAACGGGTCATTTGTGGCACCAAGTACAAGTGAAAACGATAAATCTGGAAGAGGGCCTTGACCCACTGCAACTCGGGTGGAACCACGTGCTGGAGATACCAATTTGAGTTTATCTGTACACTCACTGTGTGTGTGTGTGTCGAAGCGCCGTGGCCATAGGGTCACCCTACATCATGACCACTTTTAATCCATTCATCCATTCATTCGCTGCTGTACTGGAGGACAAGTACGTTTAAGCGTGAGAGTTGTTTTATATAAAAAAGGTCAAGTCGTTTCTTCAACCACTTTTTAAATGTAAAATGTAGATAAATCTTAGAATCCGATGTGGACGAATGAAAAATAGAAGCACGGCTCCATTTGAGTTTGCACTGATCAAAGTTAGCAAAGAAACTTTGTCTCTTCTATGTCAAACCAAACTGTGTTATCAGGCGAGGAGTACATCAATAGAGGTAATAGGAGGAGAACATTTCACCTGATTTGATAAAAATGAACACACGCGTAATTTGCTTTTTCTGGTGGGCAACAAAGTGTGATTGGGTGGATTGAATTGCCCCGATCACGTTTTCTCTGAGATGATTCTCGAATCGTGAATGTATGAATACTCATCATGGTTTTCATCCTCTCCTTCTCTATTCACACTTGTCCCCTATTCACCCTAACAGTCGATGCCATTTATAATTACTGCTGCCCTGTTCAAAGCCTATATTTGTCCAACGTAAGGGTAAACTCTCCCCTACTAAAGTCGCTGAGACGATAAAAGGAGCGTGCGTACAAGTCCCACAATGCTTCAGCTGTCAGGTATTTGTCCAGGTTTATCAAATCTTGAAGTAAATAGATTGAACTCATTATTCTCTGATTGAATTCTGAGGACTGGAAACAGCAAACAACTGTGGCAAGGTATAAGACTTCTCTGTGGAAGGAAGAAAGTACGATCGAAGCTGGATGTGGACAATGATGATCTCAATACCGCATTCCCGCGCAAGTCATCAGACATTCTTCCTGCCTACTCATCACAAAATGCTTGTAACGTGGAACCATTCTCATATTGTGACGTGTTAAAACTTTTAAATAGTTACAGTTCGTCTTCTGCTGCAGGCCCCGTGGATTTACATCCGGTCCTCTTCAAATTTTGTGCTGCTTCGTTAGCCGGGGCAGTCACCTCCATTGTCAATGAATCTCCCAACACTTCTGCTTTCCCCGACTGTTCGAGGCTGGTCACAATCATACCGATCCTCAAAACATCCAAATCTTCTATCCCCTCCAAACCTTTTCGTCTCATAGCATTAACATCTTCAGCTCTTAAATTGACTGAAAAGGCCATCCTCAAACGCCTTCAGCAGTCTTTAAACATTCTCAGTGATCTTTTGCAGTTTGCTTACAAGCCTTATAGATCCACCTTGGACACAGTCTCCACTCTTATTCATTTTATCACTAAGTCTTTGAATAGCCCTACCAAGTCTGTTCGGTGTGTTTTTATGGACTACTGTTCTGCATTTGATTCCATTCCTTGATCTAAAATGTTACAAAAACGAGAATCGTTTGAATGCCCCAAGCAGTTGTTAGCTTGGCTATCCAACTGTTTTTTTTTTGATCGAATGCAAATTAGATTATCAGACATTGACAAATTTTATGATAATTTGCTACCGGTTATTAACCCATTTCTTGCGGACAGCTTACACCTGAAAGTTGGTGACTTAAACCACGCCCCCGGCACCCTTTATTCTGTATAAACCTCAGTGACCTGATTATTTAGTCAACTAGAGGAACTTCTCATCTAGATTATATAATCACAAATCACGCTAACACATTTTCTACCAAATAGTTGTCCCACTTAGGCACAAGTGATAACAACCTGATCGTGGTCAAACCGTAGATTTACTCACTCTTAGGACATTTTTCTTTTACTCAACCAAAAAACATCATGTTCCGTCAACGAGATCTTTCCCCAGACAATATTACCGTTCTTGGAGAATCTCTTGAGGTAGCTACCAACTGTTTTCCTTTAAACACAACCTGCTTGTTCATTGCGACATTTCTGACAGAAGTGTTAGATTGTGTTTTTCACATAGGCTGTCCTGTGAGGACTTTGTTCCTTCAACATGGCAGAATATCAGCACCTTTACTTAAAAGTCTTCACTGTGAAAAAGAAAGTGAATTTAAATGTGACAAGAAGGGCAAAATGCAACGATCATCTTTTCTGATCACAAGTGAAATAAAAAGGTTGGGGTCCCTCTATGTAGATAGGTTTTGGGACGAGGAACTGTAAGTCTATGTGGCGTGGAATCAATCTAATCTGCAGGCAGAAGAAAGTAACTTTCATTCCCTCTATTGTTATTGAAAAACTGAATACTGCATTTATTCGTTCTTCGTCTGACACATACCCCAGTTATGTTGATGCCAGTTCTCCAAACATCCAGTCTTCGTTTGATCCCATCACCTCTAGTGAGATGTATAAACACATGTGTTCTCTCATGGTGTCGACCGCACTTGGTTCAGACAAATTAAGTCCTACCTTTCTTAAACACTGTGCTCTGCCACTATCTCACATTTTTGCAAACATTGCTAATCTTTTACTCGAAATCCGAACTATTCCAAACTGCTGGCGCCCAGTGAGAATTACTCCCGTCCCCAGAAGAAACGTCAAAGACCTCAAACGCGGGGCGTTTCAGATCAATTGCCCTCACTTCCACTGGTTTGAAATTGATGGAGCGATCAGTTCTGTATCGTCTTCGGTTATCCCTTATCACCCCCGATGATACTTGTCAGTTTGCATACAAACATTACCCCTCTATATTAGATGCCGTTTCTTACCTAGTTCATTTCATCTGTGAGTCCCTTAACGAGAAAGCGAAATATGTGCATTGGGCATTTCTTGATTATTCTTCCGCTTTTGACTCGGTTCCCCGTTCTCTTTTACTTAACGAGCTCCAATCTTTTGGCTGTCCCGCTTCTCTTCTTGAATGGCTTGCTGATTACTTTTCGCAAAGATATCAGTGTGTCAAATTGGGAAGACGGCAGTCAACCTCAACACTCAATAGCTCGGGTGTGCTGCCCTATCATCCTATCTATTTTCGACTTATCAGTGACTTACCTATTACTCCCTTTGTTTGACATTTTAAGTATGCTGATGATATCGCCATTTCTGTTTCCGTATCTAATCAACCAGAACTCGTTGAATATAACAAACTTATGCCACCTCGTTTCGTATTTGACTTCATCCGGTCTAAATCTTAATCCTGAAAAATGCCTTGAATGTATTTTTACCCTATCTTCCTCCTATAATGTACAGATTCATGGAAAACCGATGAGCAGGGTCAGCCGTGTGAAGTACTCAGATGTAGCAATTAAAATTAACCTCTGCTGGTTCTTACATACTCAAACTGTTGCTCGCAAGTTGAAAGTTCTCTCTTTTCTGATAAGGAGACTGCACCACTTCTGTTCTGACTTGTCTGTGATAAACGCTTCCGCTCAACAATGTGTCCTCCCTATACCCCTTTTCTACTCCCCTGTAATTTTCCGTGATTTTATGAAGGCCGATTTCAAGTTGTTGAGGCGTGGCCTCTCAATGATCAGCCGTGTCTCCCAAGTTCTGTTATCTCTTCTGATTGACAATATGTGTAATGCCCATATTGATGCATACTTGAAAGTTGCTGATAATATCCTATCTGATTGCACCCATCCTTTACACATTGACCTATGTGCATGCAAATCTCAACCCTCTACTCGTTCTAAGTACAAACTTGTCCCGTCTCGCATATATGTAAACAGAAACTCTTTGGTATCCTATATCACCCGGATACTGACCGACAGGGAAAGTGTTCGCTCTCAGCTTTCCACTGAAATTTGTAGTTAACACAAATTTTGGCAACTTTTACCTGCCACTTATTGCCTCTTTTACCAGAATTGTACAGGGTGATCTCTTTTTTGATGGAAGCTTGTATATAACTCGCTAAAGCTTCAATACAATACAATGCAATACAGTATCTTCAGTACGACTTAAGGGTTTTGAGCAAATTATTATCAGGTATCTATCCCCCTCTCTTGATATTTTATTCCAAACAGTTTACTTATTGTAAGCGTCGGTCTACTTTAGATACGGTTCCTTGTATTACACAATCTGTTTTAACCACTATAGACCAATAGCACAAAATTGTTCATGTTTGTTTTCTTGGAATACAAAAACGCGTTTAACTCTGGTGACAGAAATATCCTATTGTCAATGTTACAGCAACATAATCTCCCGCCACATCTTTTAAATTGAATGCACGACTATTTTACCGATCGACGCCAATTCACTTGTCTCACTGTCCGCGTAAACCAAAGCATCATGCAGGGCGCGATTTCATTCTCTTTTCTGCTGTCCCTTTACATACAAAAATTGCCAGTCAACCCAAATGTTTTCACATTAATTTATACCGATGAGGTAGTGGTTGCTGGTGCATCTCACAACAATAACTCTTCAATCAACCCCCTTCAATCAGCCATAAGTTCTTTTTCTGAATGGTCCGCTGGTGATAGCCTTCCTTTAAACCCAAACAAATTCATTGAAGTTTTGTTTTTCATTAATTGTAGACCATCAACACGTTATGGATCATCCGTTTTCAACATTCTAATCAACAACGTAAATTTGAAAGGTCACAACCGTTCATATACCTTGGATGTTTTCTGTCTGTTGGTCTCAGGTGGTCCTACCATGTACGGTAAATATTTCTTTAAGTTAGAAAGCTGAACTTTTACATTTCACACCGTCGACAACTGAAGGAGCCATTGTATGTCATTTACAAATTTATCTTCTCGTGAGTTTTATGCTATTGGATTTGCTGCCCCTCCCCCCGTTATTTTCCCCGGTCTATTGTCTAAGGATATCACATTGATCAGACTCTCTTTGAAAATATCTGTAGATATGGAGCTGTCTCTTATATAGCGCTGGTCGACTCCGTTGTCAACCAACCACCTTTAGGCGCGTGGCCGTCAGTTGCATCACATTGTTTATACTCAACCCTCACTCGCTCCATTTCCCCATCTGTTACCCGCAACAAATTTAAACCTTTTTATACTTGCACCACACCTTTTCACAATTCCGTCGTACCTCACCTTTCTCGTTTATTGTTTTCCAGGAAGGAATATCAAAAGAACTGTTACACAATCTCCCGTAACTTGTCCGGCTGCAATTATCCACATTTGCTACGCGTTCTCAATTCTTCCTCATTGTTGTTTATTTACTAGATGTCATATCTTTAAAACCAATTTGATAGCATGTACGTCAAAGCAAAAGTGATAACACTTTCTTCATTCATAATTCCGTCTGCAATGGATGAATAAAGTACACTATTTACTTGACTTGCTTTATATGGACAATGAACTTCGTCCCAATGATCCTACTTCCTCGTACGGAACCGGAAAATACCTTCGGTCTCTTTATTATCTGGCTTCGGTATACTTCCATATTTTGTTCGTGTGGATATCTGCCGCTTGTCTGATGAATCCTCGGCAATCGATCACCGTGAAGTGAGTGTATGTCAAGCAGGACAGCGTTCTGTATGCGGCCCATTCATCTGGGCGAACGCTGGATGAAGACATTTTCCGCCACTTTATGATCCTCGGGAGTGTCGTTCGATCGGTTATCCATTTGTTTGAAATAGCCTAGTCCTTGTGTCCTGTGTTTTTACATCCCTAAGATAGCAACAATTTCGGAGTATCTTCCATGACCATATTTAGGCCAGATAGTTACCGTCTAATCGCTTTCACCAATTCTCGATGGACCATAGAGCTGTTGATTCATGGTGGTGACTTTTTACTCGAATCTAGTGATTCCGAGTGTACGGTTGACTGGATGAACTGAGGATTATGAGTAAAGATGAAGTTTAAGGGATATTCAAATTAATCAGTTACATTTTTTCTCTCATATCGATCCCATTTTCTTCGATGTAGTTACCAATGACCTCAATCAATCGGATTTCTTCATGATTACGAGTCCAGCTACTTTATCGGGCTCACTAATTACAATTACGCCCAAGATAAGCTTTCGATTCAATGGTCCACGTTTCGTTGGGCTGTGCTTGTGAAGTTGATGACAACAGTTTGCCAAGATGGACTTAAATCGATCGAGTTCATATGCTGAATTGTGTAACAAACTTCGTGCCTGCAAGAAAATGGAATTCTACAGTGCGATTGCTCCATCGTTTACCATCGTCTCATCCGTCTCAGCCGTGACCTTCAACTAACAAATTCCCTCGGACCCTTTCTGTGATCTGATTGGGTCTGCTTGAAGTCCCTCACTCCATCAAGAGACTATATGATTACCGGCTTGTACGTTTTGCAGCGCTGTTGTTGTTACGTCCAGTTCGTCCGTGTGCTGATGGCACTCCTGCTGCACAGTCGAAGTTCACTGGGCCTGCCTGAGACTCACGGCTGTAAACAAGGTGTGGTTTCTCGCTCGGGTTAGCTGGGCAAGCACCAGGTCCCTTGTTGTGGCTGAACCATTTGACCGATCGATAAATGAACCCGATCGGTCGTGTGATTTTCGGGCCGGCAAAGGAGGAGGATAGGTTCCGAATCCGATGCAGCCTGTGCTGGTAGAGAATCACCACAAGAGAATCAGTTGTGGAGTGGTGTGCCATGTGGGAAATTCGGAGCGGAAAATGCTCAAGCGATGATGACACTGGGCCAACGCTAGACTCATCTAAGATACACGCACTATTTTTCGAAGAGAATTCGGTAAACAGATAATCATAATAAAACTTTGGTATTGTCCTAATAAAGGACAACAGTATCCCCTAATGTAGGCCCAAGCAAAACTCTTCTAGTTTTTTTCGCGTTCAACGATTTTGCTAACTACGTCGCAGATAGAATTCCGAAAGAAAGAACAAATATTACGGAAAAAAATATATTCATATCATAATAGTTGTTCCATATGTTTTCCATTCTACTGCTTGCATAGCAAAATCCGGTGAAGATAGTTTTCCTCCACCTCCAGAATATTACCAGTTGGAATACTTCTGCACTGCGCCACAATACTCTTTTTAAGCTCCTCTAACGTTCTCGGTTTTCGGGAATAAACTGTTCGCTTTAGTTACCCCCACAGAAAGAAATCCAAGGGGCACAGATCAGGCGATCTTGGAGGCGATTCCATTGACCAATTTGTGTGTTCCTGTGGCACTACTAACATTGGCCGTAACACCCGCCGCTTGTCCGAACGCATTTGAGAGCATCACCCCAGTTAGCTTAGTCACGGACTGACGAGAACCGGGGGTACGGTAATCACGGCTCATTTGATTGAATCCGAAGGTCGTGTCAGAATGAGTGAGTTAGTCAGGCCCATCTCGTACAGCTTCATTGTGTTCGTATAACTTGCGATACTCCTGTGGGTAAAAGTTACACATGTGACAAACGGAACATTGTTTTGCATTCATAGGTGGACTATGTTCATGAGAAATGGATAGAGAAATATGCCGAGGACAATAAACACCGTTCACAAAAGTACACCGCCACCCCTAATATCATAGTTTATTATCGCTGCGACATTCGACTTAATTGCCACGGTCGAGGCTCAAGAATTACGGGTTTTGTTTAAAGCTTAATGAAAAACGATGTACTAAAGGGAATGTCTTTTGTGAACGGTGTTTATTATCCTAGGTCTGGTAATATGTATCCACATCTCAAGAACGGCGTTCAATTTAAGTGCCTATCCTGTGGTGATTCTCTACCAACAAGTCGGATCCAGAACTCAAAGGGGCATGGGTGAATTGATGTTCTGTGTCGGGCGTGGGCCGGTGTAGTTGGGCTGCTTCGGTTTTCTCCCTTTTCCCTTCTTTGTACCTCGGTTCTGCATTCTAAACGATGGACTAACAGGTTCTTGTTTTACGTCTTTCCCAACCACTCTTCACCACATTCATGTACTCCGGTCAACAGATTATCATCTCTCTCCCTTCGTTCATGTTGGGCCAAATGAACTGACTGACTTTCACGGAAGACAACACCTGAACAAAAATGGATCGGCAATTTGGTTCAGCCATGGCATGAGCTGGTTGGCACAGTGGTAACACAAGCCTTCTAGGCTATGGGTCCGGAGTCCAAATCCCGGACGGGACGGTGGATATGCACTACTGATGAGCTCTAATAAGGGCGAAACTCGAGTCTAGTGCCTCTGAGTGTATGGTTCAATCGATGAACTGAGGATTGTGCGTGAAGGTCCAGTACGCAGGTGTCAGTCAAATGAATCAATAATAATTATCTCACACACACTACTCACAAGTAACTTACTTAAATACGAAAATCGTTGTTACTCTGGTCTATAGACCGCGGATTGAGTGTATCTAAATCAGAACATCAACATTTCATCCCACCACCCACCCCTCTACCCTGTCTCATCTCTACACTCCTAACAGTTAATTACTTTTCCTCTCTCCTCTTCTCATTGGCCAACTAATCGTCAAATAACCAGTCTCTTTGATCAGTTCATCGTGAACTGTCTGTGCCGAGAATTGCGGTTCAATTGCGATTTGTTGTGCGGGAGCCCTTTGTTTTCTTCCTAACCCTCTCTGAAAAGTGATTGTCAATGGATTCGCACACTGCAGCCAGTGAGATCCAACCCGGTCGAAACAGATGTGCAGTACTTCGTAGCTTTTCAGTTCACAATTCATTTGTTCTACGAACAATGAATTCCCCTTATGAGATTTTATGGGTATCACAAAATGTCGCAGTCTATATCTGTTAGTCTGCAGTAAAGTCTGTACAGACTGGGACTCAGTTTCTGTTCTATGTAGATGTTCCTTCCGTAGGCTTAATTACCAGACATACTTATTGATCATGTTATATCCAAATCCTAACTTGGCCAATCGAATGGCCGCTGGTTAATATAACAGCGTTTTCATGGTGTCCTAAACGGTGGAGGAGAAGTTCTGTCCATCCTCTCTAGCTGGATGAAATCGCAAATTCAAGACCCTTGCATTTTGTACTCTTTTCATTGGTTTCTTCATCACTTCGAATTGGATTCGTGGATGGGTGCAACACTGTCGATAATTGTTCTGCTTGCTTGGGATAAGTCTGTAGTTCAATGACTTTGGTGTAGTCTACGATGGAATTGGGAAACAAATACATGGATTGTTTGAGGTCGGGGTGGGGGGCTGGTGAAGGATGTAAGTGGGCGAGCGGGTGTAGGTCCCAGGACAACAATGTCATCTGTGAATTAATTACATAGCTGCATCGCATCTACCCCACTAGATGTGTATACTTTGATAGGTATTAAATGAGTTTTGCATTACCCAATCGATCGCGCAGTTGAAAATCACCGGCAAAATCGGATAATACTGAAGGCCTGAGGAGGTTAAGGTGAGTTCTTTCAACTATTTCTTGTAAACTTTAACATGTGCTCGATCTCTCCTAATAGGTTTGTTATAATTAGCTCCGGAGATTGCCAGTCACCAAGTCGGTAGTCGTGATAGGACTGATGGAATCAAATGTAGTACAGAAATGGATGAAGTACACGGGTATCGATTGTGAAGCGTGTACCAGCGGTACAAACTTCTGCATCCTTTTCTCGTAACCGAAACTCCCTTGGTTGAAACGGTGCGGTTAGCCCTAGTGACTGTGAAATAGCTTAGGAGTTGCACAACACACGCCTTGAAAGCATTGCTAACGGAAAGGACTCTTTAGGGGTGGTTTTCACCTCCCGCTCCATCACACATCTTGGGAACGTTGCGAGGAATTGCAGTCGTCCAGTTCCTGATCCTACCTCCTAAATTCGAGTATACAAAATTTCGAGACGGTCGAGCGTTGTCTGAAGATAGGCTTTGTCTACGGGGATCTCGTCTTCTCAGAGAAGTACATTTTTTCGCAATTCATTTGCCGCTGTCATGAGTTCGTCTCGGCTGATTGGAGGGCAGTTCATACCATCAGTCACCGAATTGCATAGTTTGAAAAAAGACTCCTTTACCGAACGGTTCAGTTGCTCAGGGAGGCTTTTCATGATTCTTTTTAGTTTGAATTTATTCTTTTAAATGACCTTTTTGATTGGGTCAAAAAGAGCTCATTCAGTTGGCTTTGCTGTGGCGAGTGTGAAGCGGATTAGATGTAAGGACCTGCCAAAGTCAAGCATGGTGATTGCTGCTTCCAAACAAACAGCTTTTTCCATCCAGTATCTCACTTAAGGCCTGCGCGCGCAGAGCGAATGCATTTACCTGGAAGACAACACTGGAAACAGAGTTTCCAAACCAAGCTCTTCCTTGTTGTAGAGTACCTCATGNGATATCCAATCTTTGACGTATCTGGAATTCTGCTTTGATTCAATCAGAGCACCGCTTCTTGTCCATGCTTTTAAGCTTTTCCGTGGCGCATTTCCTATCTATTCCATATCGGTGAGTGAGGTTAGAAAAGGAGCTATCGCTTCCGACAGAGTCCTTCTTGTTTCTGGTCAGACCAAATGTCTAACGGTGATTCTGTGTAGCAGCTACGTCCTCTCTGACGGTTACTTAGCTGAATCTTAAGTCATGTACACAAAAGTGTAGGCTCAGAAGTGTACTATAGCCATTGTGGTGGAGGATGGGGCTCATGAGATAATAGTTTGTTGGTTTCATGATTCACAGTGATCACTACTGCACTACGATGAACCCAAGTTGTCCGTTGGGCCGCCTGAGTATATTTAGTGAACCGCGTCCGGTTTAAATATAGTTCAATTATTCTAGTGTACAAGTATGCTGTATGCACTCGTGAAAGAAGCGAAGTGTTTACTCTATAGTCGGGAAAATACTCTTGGGGACACGTTTACTTGCGATATTCAGTGGAGTTCTAAAGTTCCAGCACACTTTGGGCATATTGCTGTTAGTTCCGTGGAGTTAAGCTCCAGGTTGTAAAAGCACGAGACACATCTCATCCCGTGGACGACTTAGCCTAAGAATGAACAGTGGTTCACCGAGAATTCTTGATATGATGCCGGATTTTTTACTAAATGAATTCCCCAGGTTTATTCGTCTTTTATTTCAGTTTGCCTCTCCAGACCCAAGTGTAACCATAATTGCAACCGACCAGGCAGCTGCGCGATGGTATTTTCAAATGGTGACCGATCAGGCGGTTCATACGATGATTCTGTTGTATTTCACCAACCCAGGGATTTCTGCTTTTTTTCGCCTGTGTTCATTCCAAGGAACTAGAATTTGCTTTCCTTTGGTTGGCGTTAAAAGAGGGGATCAGCCTAAATAAGTAGTGGGCTAGCCACATTCACACACACGACACAATGGGGTAGTCAATGATAAGTACGCAAATTTTCAAGGAGGTCGGCCATCACATGAAAAAACCTCACAACCGTTTTTTTAATATATTCGATAATTGTCTGGAATCGGTTTATTCAATGAACCTGGTACTCATATATCTGCGATTCACCATCTGGGTGGTCGTTCGAACATGCTTTGACATATAACCGCGTTTGATAACTCGGAGCTTTGCGAGTCAGAAGCATGTACCAGTCGGTGGCTTTCCTCCATACACGGTCTGGGAGAAAACCAGTCTGAACTGAGCACTTTTCCGATCAGAAACCATGGGGATTGAACTCCCAGACTTGAATTGCCATAGTTTGATTGACGCATTTCGTTTGTTATGTGTTTCACCATATCTGGGTAAATCTCATCAATCAAAAACAAGTATATGTATCGTACGCTGCTCAAAGGGTTCTTTAAGACACAAGCGTTCGGTTGATGAGAATATACTTTAGTAACAATCTACAAGTAAATGGAAGGTTCATATAGGATATCATTGGATTCACTTCACCACCATAGCTTTCGTTCTGCAAAGAAAATAAAGCGGAAAGGCTTTGTTTCATATTGCGGTTTTCGTTATCTAAAATCAACCGAGTCTAGCGATCCAAATGTGATGTGAAATTGGCATAAAACATCATGCCACACCTACTTATGCATGCATGATAAAAAAGATTATGCCTTTCTTGGCGTTCTCATTTTTCGAAGGATTCATCAAACAAACTTTGCACCTGAAACGGAACATCACCATTCTGTAAGAGGAATACCGTTTCTGGTTTCTGAACAAAAATTATTTCCTGTCATGTCAAAAGATTTTGAGAAAGGGATAAGTGGTCAATCCAAGAATTGTCGGACATAGAACATAGAGAATTTTGTCGGCGGTAGTGGGATTGGAACTAGTGTTCCCCTTGGGTGATACCAGCTCGACAATGTATTGTTCATTCCGAGAATCGGAAAGGATATTGTCTTCTTTGGATGCACAGACTATGACGGTAACCGACTAGGGTGAATATTGCCATGGTGTATTGCGCATCTGGGACTCATAAATCTAGAAATTCTGACCAGTTTATCCGGATCACAGTGCGCAAGAAACCGCCAGCTCACCAACGCGTTTTGGTTAGAAGGTTTTTCTCGGACTAAAGACTCAGTCATGAATCCAGAAAAATGCTCTTAATTTGGCTGAGACAGTCTGGCACTCTCAAATAACTATATGACAGACTACTTTTGTGGCTCTTGCACAAATATTGAAGCTATGATAAATAGTAAACCACATCTTATTTCGGAAATGTGTTTCGTGTTTCTAATCTAGGGTCTGAGAGAGTGCATTTAGGAGAGTTTTGTTTTCTAAGTTGACTGTAGTGTGACTTTGATGAAAAAACAATCTGTTAACTGACATAATATTCACCAAAGCGTTGTTTCATAAGAGTCCGAAAGGCATTGTCTGTAATGGTCTTTCGGTTATGCAGTAGAGTGATGAGCTGAGTAAAAGAAGTGTAGTGTCAATGACATGAATTCCGGTTGAGCTACATGCGTGGTAGATGGCAACAGTGAAACATAATTAATAACAGGACCTGGTGTATCGGATAAAAAAGCAGTGTAAACGTTTTCAAATAAAATAATTTTGCTCTACACCAAAAATTGCTGTCTGGATCAGTACGTTGACAGATACAGTGAATGCGATTGTTCGTACAATTTCTAATCTTTGGCGGTGGTGGTCAAATGACTAGGTCACCAAATTGTGACACGGAGGATCCGGCTCGAACCGCTCCACCATCGCCCGTCTTCCCTATTCCTGTATTTTCCCAGGTAGTCTTTGTTTGGTTGCGGCCCCGTTCCTGAAGGTAGACGGTACATGTTTACAATCAATAAATAAAAAAGGAAGTAAACGAACTAAGTTTTTTTTCTATTTTCTATCTGATGCACATTGCGCATCGCATTGCGCTTCTGAGTTCCCCCATCCGGGGAAGACGAATTTCAGTTTTGCGAATTTCTGTAGAATTTCTGTAACGTCCATTCGTCCCATAAATGTAGCACTTAAGTATTTGGATTGACTATTGATCGATATTATTCCGGCGGGATTGTTTGCTACGATATCGTGTTAAGAATTCTTCTTGTTTGGATTCCCTTGTATTCCTTGTGTCAGGTGACACCAGTTCAATCAGTCCGATAGTTAATTGTGTAACGATGCATTCAATAAAGGGAAACAAAGATGTGGAACAAAAAAAACATTGTCTAAAGTTAAAACAGAATTGCATAAATGACCAAGATTTCAAGTGTTATAATTCTACAAGAATGTGCTCGGTCGAGGGTAGTTGTTTATTGCAGATAACAGTTAGGATATCACTAATCCAGCAAACATATAGCAGAATTCTCATTTGAAATATATCATCACAATTCCCGGTCACACACCGATTAGTGAATGGAGCAGTCGATAGTTATTCTTTGAGACACGGCGATTTTCCCTTGGTGGTCTTGTTACTTTTTGACCGTTGAAGGTAACCACCAACCGCAATACTTTGCATACTGCTCACAAACGTGAGTAGTACCACACAACACACGTATTCTAAACGTAAGAGAAACACAGAGAAAGATTTATGGGAAAATTAATCCGCTAACCTTGATCTATCATTTCAATCACTGTATTGCAAAATCAAATGGCAAAATGAAGATAAGGTTGTGGTCAGTTGTGAAAAACTCAATCTAACTCCCTGTTCAGCTCGCAAACCGATCACTTCGATCATGAACCAACGAATTCAGTTGAAAGAGACCTAATCAAATAGAGCCACAAATTAGTCACCAGGTCTGTTCTAATCCATTGACCCAATAATCACTAGCCACTTAAAAAGAGCGCAAATAAGTACAGATTGCTATATAATTTAGGTAGTGTATAAATGTAAGCATGTAACCGTTTCACGTTTCCTCAATGAGCTTGGTCTCAATTCATCAACAAAGTCAGTCCGGTAGTTCTGCGTTGAAAGAAGAAACCATGATAACTTAAGCGAATTTTTCGTGTTCACATCTATCTAGTAATTTCTTATCATAGTTTTAACGGTACAGTAAACGGCTCACAAGTTCAACAAAAGTTGGATAACATTTTCTAAACTTCTTTTTGCCTAACTCATTCTACTGACTCATTATCATTAGTATTCTCAGTTATTCGACATCGTTTGACCTGTCAGAATGTTCGTATACTAAAATTCGCACATCAGATAGTTACAATTTGTTTTGGTCAGTATGTAGACCACAATTGCTCTTCACTATGTGGTGTGTCCGGGTTCGAGCGTTCATGATCTCGATGGGCCTACACTACCGCGGATTGCCAACATCTCCAGTGAATCGGTTTCACATTGCTTCTAAGCCTTTCCATAGGTAAGCGAAGCATCTAAACCTAGGGTGATTAATAGCTGATCATATATTTAATCACACTGAACTAAAATAGATGATACCAATATCCGTATTATAAACAAGTAAATATTCAGACAAAACCTTGGTCAAAATGCTTCCTACTAGCAAGAGACAGTAGCAACTCACGATGAAGAAGAGCCGCTTCGTCACCTGTTTAAACCGCGTACAAGAAGAGACAACAAGCAAGTCGAATAGTTTATTTATTCTCTTTTATTTGGTGCTCTGGTACAAACTGCACTACATTATGTTAATCATGCAGGTATCATCATCCACTGCGTTCGTTTATTCCAAACTGGTTTGCAGTTATGTCTTCATACGCGATTGAGTGAAATGTAAAATGACGGCAAAAACACTTTCAGCTAGTGACTCAATCACTTGCCCGGGTAACAAAACAAATACTACTGAACAATACAAATTGTGAAATCTGGATTGATAGTACGTATGAGATTTGTGGCCCGAATCCAGCCAATCCAAAATTTTACCTGGAAACTGATCTTTAGCGTAACTTTGGGCACATTTTCAACTGCCACCGTCTCTTCCAGACCTGGTCTACGGTGCTGTGACTGTCAACCCAGCCCCAATGACGATGCAGCTTGAAGGCGCGTTTAATTCGATAATTATATTCTTGTATTCTATGCACTCAACTAGATCAAGCAATTTCCCAATGTTTTCACTTGATATTCAAGCTTCCAAGAATCCGGTTTGATGGTAGCTCGTTTTCCAAAATGATTTCTGTCCAAATAGTTTTGATTGTAAGTATCACTGATTTATCCTAATCACGTGATCATACCAATGCAAGTGGAATGTTACATTTAAGAAGGCAGATGAACGCAGTCACAAGATTTTACACTTACCTCTTTTTGCTCTGTCGACATCTAAACGGGTGAAATCAAACTTTAGTTAAATCGTATTGATGTGCAACACAATGGGAAATTTTGTCTGTCACGCATAAAACTGAGGAATATAGTTTACTGTTTTTTCGTGGCACAAATCAATCAATCCTATTTGGTATCGCGAAAAATTTAGAAAATGTCTGTGGAATAAACCAGTGTTCACGGTTGACTTCTTTCGAGGTACTGTTTCGGTCATTTGCACTTATCCTAACTCTCCGTAAGGCATCAGGCTGGTTGAACAGCCTTGGCATAATTTCCTGTATTGATCAAGTCACACTTGTGAGAAAATCTGTATCTGTCGTTTGTTTATAGTAAAAATGAGAGGGGCCAAGTACGCGAACCATGTCCCAGCAAAGTCCGTCATCCAGGTTTGCTTTTTCCCAATTGCAGTGTTCAGTATGAGTAGTGGGAACAATTGCATGACGTAGAGTCAACTTGTGTTTCTGGCCGGACATGTCAGTGCGCGGGTTCGAACGCCCACTAGCTTACTTCGATGTCCAAGACAAGGCAAAGCCACGTCGATCTCGAATTGTGCAGCAGTCTGAACTGCACTGAATCTCGATCCATAGGAGAACATTTTGGGGCTTCATGGGCGGAAAACGGAGCGAGAGTAGAATACTGCAAATCATACTAGCTTTGGAAAGATGATGCAAATAAAATGGACCAGATTGTACGGAGTTTATGCAATGTCTGAAGAGTCATTGCATCCACAGATCTTTTAGGCAAAAATTTGAAACCCAAATGGTGGGTGACGTGTGGTGAATTGGTCTTCTGTATCAGGCTATATTTTACGAATTAGTCACATTAAAAGTATTGCTANATTGCTACCGCTCCGACTGTTTTCAGGTTGCGTCATCGTCGGGTTTTGGTATTCATTTCGTGATAACGACCAATTGGAACATGAAGTTTTGTTTGAAACTCTATATTCACAAACCAGTTCTTTGATCACCACATACCAGCGTGCAATCGAAAAATATGAAGCCACACTGACAGCTTATGCTTATCAGTAACATCGGGCATGGAGCTCTCATAAAAGTGCCCTAATCTGGTAATACAAAGAGGTATTAAGAAAGCTTGCGCTAAACAGGGATACCATGAGTGCTGAACCCCACAAAGGATCAGGTGTGGCACTGTTGGACAGTACTGACTACGTTAAAAGTTGAGCAACATTACGGAAAGTGCAACAAAATACGTAAAAGATAAAACGGTAGAATACCACTTACAACTACATCGTCAATGGCTCCCAGAGATCAAAAAAACACCTCTAAGGAAGTTGGAGTACAACTGAGACAAATATAAATCTCTATTACTTGTCTTTACATTTTATCTAAAGTTCGTAAACCGAGCGTGCCTCTAAGACCAGCACTGAATACGAGCACTTAGCCTTACCACTCGGTCGCCCACTGGGGTGTAACCTACTCCCAGAAAGATTTCTCACTACAGGCTGAAGGATACCGTCAGGAGAATTCTCACGGTATGAATCAGAAATGGATTGGGATTATACGCGACCTTGTGAACGTTCCGTCCTTTTATCGATGGTACTGGATAGGTGGGCGTCAGATGAAAGTGCAGAGTATGATGACCTGATTTCCGGAAATTCCTCCATCACCACCCACGTAATCCCCAGTCTGGACGAATGAATGTCTAGACAGTGAGCGACCCGATAAGCACCAGTCGTTTTCTTCCTTACTGGACCAGATTTTGACTGGCGACACTAATAAAGGCTCGTGCTGTTTCCAACTATCCCGTTACTGGAATCGTTGGGATACGCACTGGAAAACCAGGTTCTATGTTTTTTTTGGAGAGACAACCGATACATTCCAAATTTGTGTGAAACTTGTACGAGAACCATTCATGAATGGATTTTCTATGACATCATTCAATTTAAAATAACCGTTCACTAATGTTTCTTTGCGAGAATCAATAAATTATTTATCGAACTATACTATGGGCAACGGGAGAGACATTGGTATTCCATTGGATAACATGAGGGATTATCACCACGTTATACCTTTAATGTTCAGTTTAGCTTCAAAAGGGAACTGTACAGGCAAAACGGACGGAGCTATAGTAGATCTCCTCTGGACATCATTTTGTGCGATACATTTGTCCTTAAATTCGAAAACCGGGATCTTGGCGGGGTGTTCGAACTCGGCCGTGCTTTGACTACCATCGGGCATTGTTTCGCGATTTTACAGTAAAAAACTGCATTATCTTCTCGAACTGCACCATTGTACCAATTAATTTAGTTTTCCGGGTCAGACACTGTCCCACTGTCGCACAACTTTTATTACGCGTGAATACCATCATTTTTGGTGCATCTTGTCAGAAATTTCCACAACAGACTGAGAAAGAAGAGTCAAGGACTGCAAGTAGGACATCTTGCTGGTTGAACAATCGCACTTAAGCGACGTTCCATAGACGGATTGACTGTTTCCGTTATTATATCCAGTAAAAATCGCTTACTTCTGGGGAAAAGGTTGATGACACCAGAGCATGACATATGAGAAAGTTTGCAAAAAACGTTGGAGTTTTTATGCTCCGGGTAAGTTGGTCAGATCCTGAAATTGGGGACAATGGCTTGATGGATTTGATATCATTCGAGGTGATTGGAATATGAACTTTAACGACAGAGGTGGCGTAGTAGTTACTTTTGTCAACCGTATGTGATGTAACAACTCTCATCTTTTGTTTCATTTTAATACCAGAAAAATCAATTACGTTGTCGTTCAATGTAAACCTCGCTTTCTCAATAAATTTTGTAATATCCTGCACGCACCAATTGGCAGTGTCCCTCACACGCCTTCTTCTGACACCGGAATGTATGCCGGCTCTATCTTGGCACAGTTTGTGACAGGCTTAGATCACTCCTTGTGCATTGCAGTCGGTAATTTTTGTCGTTTCGATTTTTCATTCTTAAGAACTTTAATCTTGTGCCATTTCCCACTCGTTCGGAGGCCCAACTTGATATCATTGTGATAAAAATCCCAGAGGTTTTCCTTTTAGCAAAAACAAGCCTCTTATGGCACGTTCAACCACTGTACAATTCATGTGATGAATTCCTTTGTAGTGAGACCCAACCAGCTGTCGATCGCTTCCCAGTTTTTCAGTTTCCGTTTCATTTGCTTTCTACACGACGAAATTCACCGTAAGAACAAACCAAATACTCTATTTCTCTCATGTAATGCTGTACAATTCTTTTGAGATTTAAAATATGTAGTAGAATTTATCACCGTCAGCAATTCCAGATAGCTTCCCGGACACTATGAAGGAGGTATGGTACCCCCAATAACCTAAACTGAAAAGTATGATTCCTTCAACTGATTTGTCTTTTTTCTCCAGTTCAAATAATTCTCCCAGATACGAACATTTCATCATCTGTCTTAATATTTTTTTCGATTTGTGTTTCTCTATCAGGTTTCTATACATCCCAAATGACAGATTTTCATCACCTTTTCTAAAATGTTCTCGATGGGATAAGAAAAAGGCATATATGAATAACAGGCGCATTGATGTTAGACACTTATCGATTCTCATCAAGGCAGAGATTCAACGCGTGAATCGGATATATGTCAAGATCATTCTGAGTAACAAGACTTGTCGCGAGATTTGGTACAAACTGTGTGGCACACGTGAAAGTCCCTGTCCTGATGTGGAAGGACTAAATCGATAATCTTCTTCCTCCTTTGGTTACAATTCTCTATCGTCCGATTTAAATTCCTCTGGACACATCAAATCTGTTTCTCTGACCGAGGTTCTCAAAGTTTTGAGGCGACTTAGGCAAAAAAATGCCATGCCATGAACGGAACACATTAGCTTCCGTTTTATTGAAAACCTGTGCCGGATACCTTGCAACACCCAGTTATTCAATTTGTGTACGTCTTCCCAAACAATCCCGGGATTCTGGAGGGTTACCCAAATAATACTCATTCTTGCTTGGGAGATCACTAATTCCCTACTTGGTAAATGCAATGACAATCTTGATGATTACCGACAAAGAGCAATGGACAGATGTTTGGACCCGAACCAAATGTCTGAGGTTCGAATCCTGACAGGGACACAAGAAGTAAGCACTGCTGACAAGTCCAAAACAAGACGAAACAGCTGTCTTCCAGTGCTCTTTGTCGGTCATTACGAAGATTCATCTCACATTTTAGGCTGTCGTTTTTGTTAGCTCCCCTTCCCATTCCTTTGAGTGTTTTCCTGTTTTCACTGTATTCTCATGAAAATTGCTACAAATTCATGTTTTGGATGCACAATACTTATTTTGACTTGAACAGAAAGTTCCCGATATCCTGGAACGTTGATCACTCAATTTTCATTATGTTGATGATATTTTTGTATCCCATTACTTAACGGGAATGCACAGTCGGGAACAGAGACTAGCACGTTTAACCGAGCTCATGACAGTCTCAGTTTTACATGGGAAGTGAAAATGGCCAACCCGCTTCCATTTTCAGATGTGATTCTTAAAAAGCCCTCGGTTGGGGCAGATAGTGGATTAGTCTACGGAAAATCCTCATAGACAGGTCAGTACACTCATTTTCTCATTCTTATCTTTTTGAGGTATAGGTGTTCGCTCGTTCGAGCCCTAGCGGCCCACAGAAAAAATATATGTTCTGAAGAAAACCTGGAGTCCCCTTTAAACCGGCTCGAAAAGATGTTATTGGACAATAGACTCATTCAAAAGAATCTATGTGAAAGAATGAAAGACCCAACGGAGGCCACAGTTAGCCAAAAGCCACTCCACTTACGTCTCCCGTTCAATGGTGACTAGAAGTGTGCTTTATTAGTAAAACGCTCCAACAAGTTGATTATTCAGACTTTTCCTACAGCCAATTCACGTACGGATTTTTACTTTTCGATCCATGTTGCCAGTGAATCTCGAAGATAAACTATCGAATCCGGATTCCTCCATGTCGTTTGTCCATATTCGGAAATTTACTTGGATCGAACGATCAGACAGTTTTCTCAAAGAATCAGGAAACATGAATCAACCGTGAACCAGCACGGGAGCTAAGACGATGATTTTGAGTGCATTCATGATGCATTGCCAGGGTACAGGACAAAAGGTATACGGAGATGAGTTCACAGTCGTATATATAGGATAGTTTTTTTAGAGTAGCAAGCTTGGATTAGCCCATTCGATTGTTCAGAGGCACCAGGCACTCTTGATGATCTTGGGTGTGGGTTTCACTTCTTTGGAAGATCGTTAATTCCCCACTAGTTGAATGCATTTATATGCGCTGGAGATGTTCGTGATAACCAACACAAGTTGGTGACCGTCGGATGTGAGGCAGCACGTAGATCAGGGTTTGAAGTCTCAACCCACAAAACCCTCCAAAACTTTCCGTAAACGCCATGTTGTAGCAGAAGAAGCGGTAGAAATGAACCTATAGCAACCACACTTATGNCACTTATGTTCCCCAAAACAGTACATCAAAGTCGTGGAACTACATTGGCCCAGGCCCGACACAAAACACTAATTCATCCACGATCATCTGGATCCATTTTACATTTTCACCAACCAATCTTCACCATCTACATATCATTTAATCATTCGGCATTATATGTTGCACATCTGTTTGATATATATATATATATATATATATATATATATATATATATATATATATATATATATATATA
>UZAN01042043.1:31403-44655 GCA_900618425.1 Echinostoma caproni
TTTCGTGCAAGTAGCAGGTCTGTGGTGCACGAGCGTTTCCTTCGAAACCCGTGTTGGGCCGGCGAAAGTATGTTAGGCTTCTCGAAATGATCCTTCAGAGAATTAGCAACAGTCGATTCCATTACTTTTGACGGAACAGGAAGAAGTGTGACTGGACGGTAGTTCACAGGATCACTTCTGCATCCACCTTTGTAACTAGGCGAAATGATGCCGTGTTTCCATGATTGAGGGACCTTCGTCTTGTTAAACATCCTTTGGTATAAATGGGCAGTTATTTCATATATATAATTTGCCAAGGACGTCAGGGGCTGTGGCCAGATGTTGTCTTCTCCTGGAGATGAATTCTGGCGCAGTGCCAATAGTTTGTTTTTAACCATTTCAGATTTGAACATGACGGTGGTCACTTGGGGGTATGGCACGCTTGATAGAAGGTGTGGACACTGTAAACCGCCTTTTTTACCTGCAGTGAACACTTTGTACAACTGGAGCTTTAGGAATTCGGCTGCTTCAGCAGTAGTAGTGGAAACGCTTCCTGCATGCCTTAATGCCGGTATTCCATATTTCACCTTTCTGGTAGCATTGATATGCTTATACAGTAGTTTTGGATTGACAATAAATTTATGTGCCAGTTTTTCTTGTCTCCGGTTATCGAGGGCTGTTCTAGCTTTCGCTATCTGGAATGTCATCTCTTGGCCAACACCACTTCCAGTTGTGATCTAGAATTTAAATCTCTTGAATACTTCTATCCGATCATCATAGACGGTGAGTGCAGACACAAGTTCATGCCAGTCGCGAATAGGTTTCGTGCACTTGTATGATGCAAATTACATAACATTTCTGGGCACCTCAATTGCAAAACGACTCAATTATATGTATTGTCACTTAACTAGTTGATGTCATCACCCACTCCCCCGTGTTCCATTTACTTGTTCCAAAAAGTGAATTGTGCCTGGACAAAGGTACTCCGCTTTTTTGTAGTTGTGCCATATTTGGCCCGTTCTCTTAGCAACTGCGAACGCGCTGCGTCCGAGCTATCAACTGTAATGTACTAATTTAGATGCTATTGTTTGTGCCATCCAATATGTCATTGTACAATTCACACGTTTTTATTATGTAATTTAGTCGTGCTCATTGGAGTTACAGCGATTACGTAGAAGCATCTCAACCGACCTATCAGAAGGGCACAAAGCATTCACCTGAATTGACCGACTTCGAATTGCATAGATCGCGCGCGCGCGCGCGTACACATACACACATGCTAGCTCGGTCGTCATAATTGTCTTACATTATAAATGACTTAGTTGAATCAACCTCATGTTTATTCGAAACATTCCAGTTCCAACTCACTGCAGCGATTGCTAATAGTCATTATCATTTACAAACGACCAGAATAAAACATATGACAAAACCCGAACTGGAAAATCAGATCCTCAACAGGAATAAAAAAAATGGATAACATCATGGAAACTGGGTGCCAGAATCAATACGTGTATAGTTCATAGTGGGAACTTAAATCATAAATGCGACTCTTGTTATTCTCAAAATGATAACAAAAGTACGGCGGGTGTGTGTGTGTGTGTGTGTGTGGGATTGGGTGGGAGTTGAGACTTACTACCAGCGAACGCATGTTTGAATGTATATGTTCCTAGACCTGCATAGAACGGAAATTTAAGATAGCAGACCCATGGTTAACTGTAGGCAAGAATTCGAATTTAGTAGGTGGAAAGATTTGCTATTTTCATGCTACTGGTTACGGAACGGTCAGTTTGTAGGAAAGAATCATTCCTTCTTGGCCTTCGCAACCATTGATTCTCTCTCTCACAACACGCAATAATTTTTCTCAAGTGGCATACGCTTTGCAAAGTACTTGCGGTTTGCTAATAAGAAAACGGCACTTTCAGATCTAACAACTGTGATCTGAACAGTTCGACTAATCCGTTATTGACAAGTTCACTGGATTTATATATTGCTCTACAACTTTTAACACGTAAATTTTCAAGTTTATAGTTGCCTCACTTTATTTCCATCAGTGTATCAAATTGCGTTACCCACACCAAACTGTCCACAGATCTACACGGATGGCTGGCGAGGTTTCGAGTCTGAATATGATGGGTGAACTAAACACTGAACTTCTTGTCTAACCAAATCAAATTTGATAGGAAACGCATAAATAATATGCATGTTTGTCGAGATTGAGTGTATTCACAGCGTACCCTAAGGGGATTTGTGCAAGGGAATTGTTTTCTTGAGTGAAACAGAGCGTATCAAGCGGATCTCTCAGACTGTTCGAGTTGCACGTGCATTGGTTAGGATGCTAGACACAACGAAGAAAGCATCCGAACCGATGATTGACCTGTGTGTGTGTGTGTGCGTGCGCGCTGAAGACGGATCTCATTAGCGTCTAAATGATCCGCATAGTGAGAGAGAGAACAATAAACGGGATCGATGCCCAAAGCAGGCTCCGAATTCAGTTCCAGGTAAGTGTATTTTGTGATTCAAACTAAAATTAACTCCCAAGGGTACCGCGAGGATACTTTCAATGCAATCCTATTGTCTGGTTGGGGAAAGAAAGTTCCAGCAGGAATCTTCTTCTTGCCTTGTCATGATAACAACTATATGAGAATTGGTTTGAAGTGACCATCCGTTAGACCCCATCAACATGCATGAATGATCAGTTCATCAACTCAGTAGTATATTTATGATGCACCGGACTCGATCTTCAATCTCCCACAAGTTCCCCAGTGGTGCAAACACGTTGTACTGTCCGCATTTTGAAGTCCGAATGCTTCGCATGACAGGCTTGTGTGTGTGTTTGTGGATGGACATTCACTTCGAACCGCATCTAACCAGAATTACGAATTCATATTGTTTGAGATGCTCTCCTCAGGGATAATCAGTCAATTGATTTTCGGCCTGACTGCAATCAAGGAAAACTTTGTATGCTGTCTTGTAAACGTAGGCGAAAGCCTCCCATCAGTTCAGGTCTACGTTGTGTGTATTATCCCAATTGAACATGTAAGGTCATCTTTTTTAATTCAAATTTCACTTCCAGCTACTTGTGAATAGGGCCGCGAGAAAAAATGCTTTTGATATACATTCGGTGCTTCTCGGAAGTACTACGGTTCACTAGATAAACTGATAATTGTGCGTGTATGATCAGATTCCCCAGGATGGTTAATCCACGTCCGTTGCACTTATCCCACACCAATATTCGCAAATAACTGTGATGTTCTGTTGCCAATTTAATAAAATTAACAAGAACCAAATGAAAACAAAGTTCAATAGGCAAAACAAGCTTACTTTGGTTAAATTATTCCACTGACCGTTATTGTTATACAGGGTTATTTAGGTTCGTCAATCTGATTGTGATCGTATCAAACTAAGTACAGAAATGGCACCGAAACAGAAGCTCTTTCAGTCTTGGCAGTGGTATTCCGAGTTCCAACTGGTTATCTATGCAATGCATTCGCATAGAAACTCGATAATCCCAATAAATAGCACCTTGGTGAATGGGGAAGTCACGTCTAGAGAGTGCATTGTTTTGATGAGATTTTTACTTTTTGGATCCGTTTTTGACAAATTCTAATTCGGACTGTACTTGAAGATTCGTTGTCTGACGGGGTCTTACAGTCACGCTAACCATTTGGCTGAAATGAGAATCACGTAAACCATCTTCGCCTGCACAGTTCGATGCAAGCAAAAACCCGATCGATGAGTCCAGATAATCCTATCAAATTGTAACAGCCAGATTGATGAATCCATTGAAAACAACTTGTTTCGCCTATCAGATTTTCTTTTCAATGTGGCAATGGGAATTTTTCATTTACTAAGAACCATATGGTTCATCGTTGCGCACTCTGTCTCACCACTGACTATAACATTCGTTGATCCCGCTGGTAGCACATGATCAATTTGTAACGATTAATAAACCGATAGTGTTGAACTGTATGAGAAGAAAAAACAATGATAACCAACCGAGGCTAAGTGTTTCGCATTCGCACGTGATGTGGTAATCCCGTGGGCGTTCAAAATGAACGAGTACACCGGTGTAGTGATTCCACCGTTAGATTTATTCTATTATCACAAAGGAGTCATTATGCAAAACTTCGATCTCGATGCACGACCTTTAGTCACATCGATGAAAGTCTTGCTGGTTCATGTACCCAGGAAGTCCGCCTCCATGTGTTCCTTTAACTGCATCAACGTGATTGTGGGGTTCTCATCCACAACTTCACACAAATATTTTGTGAACTCGTCGTTGAATTTAGTCCTATAAGATCCAGGCTTTCGTGTTACTTTCTGATTCGTGGTTGAAACAGCACGACATGTTTGATGCCAAGGTGTTTTGCAACTTTTTTCAAATCATCACCTCTGTGTGCACTTTCAATTACTCTTCGTCGATCTTCAGCACTGGTGAAGCGATAGGGCCTTTTCTGTCTATCTAAACTGACGTTCTCCATATTGCAGATGAGTGTAATGGTAGGCAAGGCATAACAAATATTACGGCCATCTATCGTAGTGAGCTTTTATAGCCCCATTACCGACGAATAGAATGCCGCATGACGAGGCAAGACTTTCATCGATCGATTGCTGAATGAACATCATTATTCGGTTAAGAAGCTAACCACCCAGCTCATGGAACGGAACTTGGAAGCTGTCAAAGTAAAACGAGCGGAATATGCCGATTGAGCAACACAAACCTGAAACTGTATATTGACAGGACCAAGTACAATATATGATGCTGTCTTAGCTATGGACGATCCAAATTGGGCTGAAATGCCATTAGAAGCCTCGCATCCAGTAAAGAACCCAACTTGAACATAATAACATGTTCATCTGTCGCCGGTATCCTAAAAGATGAATGTCATACAAAGATTACTTGGCATGTTTTCAGCGAGTTCCTATAAAGCTGCTCTACGCTAATCGCTGCTGAGCAACCAGGTGTCCCAGAAGTTTTTATCTTTGACAATGCACCCGCTCATTGNCGCTCATTGGAGAGCTTTGGATGCGCAGTTAAATGCCAACCACCAAATCCGTTTTCTCCCACCATACAGTCCCTTTTTTAATCTATTGGAAGAGATCTTCAGTAAATTCAAACAGGTGAGCGATTTTAATCCTTTAATTTGCTTACTATTTAGCGCATTAAAAACTGGTTCACTGAAAACGCTGAAGCCATACGAGATGTGCCAAATGGTTTGACGATACGGACGTATCATTTAAATCTACTCCAATCAATATGTGGTGCAGCATTTGATACCGTTACTACAGTCAACTGCGCAGCATACGCTCGCCACACCTTCTCATTTATTAGTTAAGCTTTGCAATAACAAAATTTGTAAAATATAAATTTTTCCAACATTCGTTGATCTCAGAATATTCCGATAGTTTTTGATCTGACTCGCCTACGGCGGTGTGACCAAAGGTTGTGCGTCGAGATTAAAGGACTGCGGGTCGTGGTTAAATCATTTCGGGTTTAGGCTTAAGGATTGCGGGTCGAGGTTAAAGGATTGTGGGTTTTGGCTAAAGCTAGATGGGAAAAGTTGTAGATGTGACGTTTTGTTCTAAGATAATACGATGGGCACTGGGGATGGTGAGGCGATTTTTTTCTACCATGTTTCACCCAACAATGCACACCGAAACGATGGGTTGACTCACCCGCTTTATTCGCCTGTCGAGCAACTGAAAATAGGTAATTTAAAAACATTGATCGGGATTATGAACCAGATAAGTTCCATCAACATTCCATGCCACCAACTGTTTGTTCCAGACACATTCCGTTCATTAACGGCGAAACGGCCTGTTTCGCCGGCAGTGTACTGGTGAGTGTGTGTGTGTGCAATATGATCCTTCTCTTCAATATCCATAAAAATAACATAGAAGCCATACGGTGCTTGAGAACTGGAGGGTGACGAAATAGACAACTCCTTTCAAAGAGTTCCATTCGGGTTGAGATTCAGTCTGCAACTGAACTGATTAAACGTTTTACGAATCCTGTGTGTAGGCCGGACATTCGACTGATTACGTTTTCGGGAAAGGTGGGATTCTGCTTCACACAAGCACAATCATAAATGGTGTTGCACAAAATAGAACTTTCGAGTAGCAATTCATTTCCCGATTTGAATGATGCCACTTAGCAACCGAGTATCCAGATCCCCAGACCGTTCGTCAAACCGTCTCACACAAGCTCAGCAAGTTTGCTGCGGCAAAGTAGTACTGTTGACAAACGAGGCAAAAATCTGGAATACATTACCAGAACCGAGAGCTCGCTATCACTTCGGGAAACATTTAGCAATGCTTAACAATGGTCTACGGAGAATGACAACAAATTCAATGTTTCTGAGTGCAAAGTTATATTCCCGTGCTACAGGACTAGATTTCAGTATTTCCTCAGACATCAACAGCTGCCACATACCTCAGTTGAGAAGGACTTAGGTATAAACTTTCAAGCTGACTTAAGCCACTCGATCAGTTGCGCCAGGTCTTCATCCGCTGCTGGGAAGATTGCCGGCTTGCTTAGGTCCGCCTTGGGTCGAATTGAATCAGTATTGATCCCATGATTGCTATCAGTGTACATTCGACCGAACACAAAGTAGGTCATCCAAGCTTGGTGGCGATGGTTACAAGGCGATTGCAAAATGTTAGAGCGTCCACCCTCGGGTTAAGCGGAGCTGAATGTTACGAGGCGCGTCCCCAGGTTGTGGATATGGGGATACCTTCGCAGAAGAAGGTTGGCTGTGAATAAGCTGTGGCATACGGCAACAAATAAGCAGTCACGAACAAACAGCGGCGGCACTATCAGGGTGTGGTGGGTTTCAGGCTGGTCACTTGGCTCCTGTTTAAAAGCCACATAAGCCCCATTACGGTGTTGTGACAAAGGTCGATGTGACTGGCCTTTTACTTCCTTCTGCATTGCAGTTTGCACTTGGCTATACAAAGACTAGAGGTATGTACTCAAAATAACAACGAACGCCGAGTGACGCTGGGGATGTCTCTCATACCAAACTCCCAAGGGACTTCATTATCATGATCATGATCATGTCTGGCGTTGATTTATCCATTCCAAGGAGCCAGCGGCAGTAAAGCAAAAAGAATCCTCAGAGGATTGCCACTAATGTGGTCAGGGGAATGAATTGCCCCATCTGTGAGGAGAGATTACGATCACTGGGACTATATTCTGCTCAGCATAGCTGAATTTGAAGAGAGTTGATTTTCGTATTTAACTCACAGTCATATATGAGTAGCGTATTTGGGATAATTGATATTGATTGGTTTGAATGACTATCCTTCGGACTTCACTTTCGCGCACAATTATCAGCTCATCGATTCAATCATACACTTGGTTAGTACTAGACTCGAGTTTCGCTCTTATTAGAGCTCATCAGTAGTGAATATCCACCTTCCCGTCGGAGATTTTAACTCTGGACCCATCACAGGGAAGGCGTGTGTGTTACCACTGTGCCAACCAGCTCATGCCATGGCTGAAACAAATTGCCAGTTCATGTTTGCTCAGGTTTTTTCCTGTGATAGTTAATCAGTTCATTTGGCCTGACAGCAACGAGAGAAGACACAGATGACAACCTGTTAATTCCAATCGAAATTGAATTGATTTTGGTGTATCGAATATTATAGAATCCAAACCGTTCATGACGTCCGATACTCAAGTTGTCGCCTAACTTGATGTAAGGGATATCAGTTAAATTTACTGATTCCAAAGTGTTGACTGGAATGCCAGCGTCAATCTTTTGCAGTCAGAGTATGCGATAATTGGAACACCCTTCCGTTTGATGTCCTTTGTGCATCAACTGCTGAATCTTTCGAAGGGATATTTCAGGAAACCCCGGTACACTTCACATTCCTAAACAGGTGAAAAAGGAAATTAGTTTAAGATTACGTATTACGTTTTTTGCCGAGAAATGTTATAGCAATGTCCTGTGGAGACAAGGCAGCACGAGCTTTTAAGTAACTCCCATAATAGAACTTTGACTTTGAAATGCGGATCTCATTTACTCAAAGACTAACTTTGAACCAAAAACTAATCTAAATGATCCCCATTGCATTTTACTTTAAAAACCATTTATAAAAATCTCCGACTGGATTTTCGTGTTGATGGCTTTTTCGTAGAAAGATAGAAGTTGAAAACGTATGGTGGTTGTCCCATTCTAAAAAGACATGTAAAAGCCAAAAATATTGATTACCATCATCACTTGAATGATCCTTTAAGAGATAGGTAAAACATTTGCTCTTGATTTACACCAACGAGACAGCTGAAAGCACCTCGAAAAATACCCCGAAAATATCCGTTTGGCAAAGCGGAAAACGGTCTTAGATGCGTTGACTATTTCCAACTGGCTTTTGATACGATGTTCAAGACAGCTATCTTTTTTCCCGAGAAACGTGGCTTCCATACACCGTTTCAGTTATTTTTGCATCAAACTGTGTCAAACAAAAGCTTACATGTGAACGCTTCTGTGACGATTGCATGAAGACGAGAGTACAAAGTAAAATCCAATATTAGTTTTGTGGGATTCAAGGATATGGGCGTCAATGGCATTTTAACTCGTTTTGTTGTGAGAATTCAATCTGCTGCAGCAATTCTGAAGTATGTATCACCCGAGGAAAATTACCAGCATGCCTAAACGTGTTATTGATTCGAATTCGCGAGAACGTCACATACGTGCTGAACGTGTATTATTCGTCGTGATTACACGGTGTAATCTATATGCCCAAGAGTGAGCGAATCTTACTACACTAAATAGGTTTCAATTCCATCTAATCACCTTCAGTTTATCACAGGCATTGCTAACATTCACACCCAACTCACAAGTATTTGCGAATGATGGTGGAAAATAAATAGTATTGGTATTCACAAATTTATGTTTAAAACATGGCCTGAAGCAATATTGAGTAATGTCACAGAAACGTTAATAATAAACGCATAGCTGATCAGGGAATAAATTATGATCGTCATGTGTGCTGAATTCGATGGAACGTCAGAGGAAGCCGAGCAAATAATCATGCTTTATAATCAAATAGCTGAAGTGATTATGCTCAAACGTGCCCGAAAACACCAGAAGTTATTTGGGTTTTTTTTTCAGTCGCATTATTAACAGAGGTCTCCTTCCAATGTGGTTACACATGTCTACTGAACTAGTTCCCAATCACACAGCTCCGAATAATTTCCTACGTATCTATTCAATCCACAAGCGTCCATTTGCTATTTGTCTTTCGGAACTTGATTTTATACATTGGATTACAAAATAACTGTGATCGAATTGCGGCACCACTTTACATCACAATTAATATAGGTTTGCAAGAGAAAGTTTCAAGGAGAGTTCGATGACGTCCGATGAGAAGGAATACAACGATTTGAATGACTAAACTTATTTGAAAACAAGTTATTGAAGAAATAGATTGTAGTGTTTCTTATTGGGAACAACTGCACTGGTCGACAAGCAAAGGAAAATCGTAAAGTTTGTTGACTATGCTATGCCTTGATTCTTGAACCTTCCAGTCCATCATTCTTTTACTACTACTACTACTACTACTACTACTACTACTACTACTACTACTACTACTACTACTATAGTACTACTACTACTACTACTACTACTACTACTACTACTACTACTACTACTACTACTACTTGGTAGTAGTAGTTGTAGTAGTAGTAGTAGTAGTAGTAGTAGTAGTGTGAACATCAACCAGTAGCATGAAGTCACCATATTGGCCTCATTTCGTCTAAGCATAAAATGAGATACGTAATCGTCCTTGGTAGGCTAGTCATGTATCATACGGCACTTATTGAGTAGAACGCTGAAAAATAAGGACATAAACACCCGGAAAATGTTTTCCTTAACGATGTTAAATAATTATTAAAGCTCAGGATCGTACTCCAAAAAAGGTAACCTCTGAAAGTTCAAAGCATCAGCTTGGATGCTCGACGCTGTTTCACCATACAGCTAAACAAAACCTCTTCTTTTGTTCTTGTTTCAAAGTCAGCATCCTCTGGCCACTTTGACTGCATGTATACCTACGGCCTAATTTTAAATGTATCATCTCCATTGCATACATTTTAGTGAAATGTTATACATAATTCCCGATTTGGATAACTTACGCTCCAAAAGAGCTGTTTCAAGTTAAGAAAACATGATAAAAACGTGTGTTTTCAAGCAGTTAACTTGAAACATCGTGTGCTCTGGAAGTTTAAAAGCGAACTAACTAACTAATAAATTAGGCATGCTTGATTAATCCCTTACTGTCTTGTTAAGATTCTAAAAACAAACAAATAAACAAAGAATTTCTTCTGAAGATCTATTTAACTATTGTAGTCCTTGATCAGAAATGCCAGCCGTGTTGTAGTGATGACACGGGTGGAACCATTTTGGTTTGATTGTGAGTCGTTTGCATGTCTCCTCACTGGACCTTTTGTTTCATGGTTGCCTTTTGTATTTTCCCAGTCTTGGAGTTTGTTTGGAAGCCATCTCCACGGAGAACCTACTGTGAGAAGCGTGTATTACCTGTATATAGTGAGCGCTGAAGAGTGACCAGGGAGTGTGCGGCCATTTTTGGGAAGACGCTAATTGTATAAGAACTCGGACTGCGTTGCCCGGAATCAACCTACCAGTGTATTTTGAGTGGATTCAGAATTGGGATTGATCCTGCATACCACATTGTAAACGGGAGAGAAATTTGCACATTAGCATACTCAGCGTGTATCTGTCTGTGGTGCTTCCTGCGGCTTCTCTACGTGATAGATAACCCATGTAAAATAGTGTGTCGAAAGGATTTGCGCAGTGTTTTGTATTTGATAAATTACCTACTACACCAGCTAATAGTTAGGCTTTCCGAGGTCATGATGTGTTCGATCTAGAGTTCGTATTCCAAGAAGAATTTGAATCAGCCAGCGTTCCACTTTACAAATGGTCCGTGAATTGTTCACTTCTAGGCTCTTTGGGGACAAAAAAACTGACTCAGATGGATGAATAATTGTCCGAATGTGTCATCATTACTCATTGTAAGAAAACAGAGTAGCGAATAAGGTCGTTTGCGGTGATTCTTCTACGGGTTAATATATCACAATTTATATCATGGCAGGTTGGAAAAAAGATAACCAACATTCCAGTTCCATGACCGGATGTTGCTCACACTTTGGTCTTCACATATGCACACTGGTTCGGGTGATTAGGGGTTTTTGGGGAGCGGGGTGTGTGGTGTTGGCCATGGAACACCGAGTTTTCTAACGAATTGTTTTTGCGGCCAATGTACCTTGCCCCACAGGCACAGGTAAATAAGTACACACAGAAAGAAACGGCTGAAATAGGCCATTTATCCTTCAGTTGAAAACAAATGTGGCCTGGAGATAATCACAATACGCAGGGTTGCTGCGGGGAATGCTTTTTCTACAACCGTACAGAGCTTACGTGTCATCATATCGGCAGTTGTGTCGCCCTTGAAAGGTAGCGATATGTAAACCGGTTTCTTCTCCGCGGTAGTGGTCTTACTTGGCAACCGGTGACGACCCCAAATGTTGTCCACAATTCGCTCTGCGTATCCGTTTTGAAGGAAAACTTCTCGAATAAACCTCAATTCTGCATCAGTGGTATCATCCGTACATATTCTCCGCGCCCTGGTAGCGAGGCAATGAATCAGGTTTCTTTTCCGTTCCAAAGGCACATAGCTTTTCCACTCTCGTTTCATCCAGGTTGTCCGAACAAAAGGAGGCTGGNGAGGCTGGCTTTCTTGGTGAATCTCGATCAGTAACTCTCAATCCTCGAAAAAGCGGGATGGTGTATGAAAACTTCAGTCGATTGAAAAACGGTGGGTGCTCTATCAAATCAGGTTTTTAGTTGATTTGGTACTAGATACACTCCGTTTTTCTCGATGAAATCATTTATCATTCCGACTAGAAGGTGTTAAAGCCGATGTGTTCGACTCTTCAGATTCCGATGGGAATCAGGGGTTTTACACGCATCTCAGATGAACTATCTACTCGTGAATAAGCAAGCTGGCTCTACCTCCCGGATATTGGCTTCGCGCGCTGTTATTTGACGAAGATACTCTGGTCATGAGAGGCCAATGAAAACGACTTATCCAGTAGATGCCTTGAGCTCACTTCTTATTTCAAATAAACTCCATACACAGTATTTGACTAAAAACCTTGAAACTCGTAGCATCAAAACACAGCTCAAACAAAACAGAGAGTCATAGGATCGCAGCCGAAAAATAGTGATTTCAACCCGTAGCTTCAGTGATAAGTGCGCAAGAATCATTGCTTTAAGAACCTTAACATGGCACAAAATATATCACATAAATCGATTAAAGTGATGATCAATCTGTTGAAGTCACTGGCAATGTCGTGCATTGGAATCCAAATTTCTAGCCCTGTTTTCGTCAAACAATTTTTGCGATAGCCATTTTTGCTGTTGCCTAATTGACTAATGCATGTATGCAATATGGGCCTTATGGTGGTCACCCGGGTCGGCTGCCAGAAAAAAGTACACGAATGATCTCAAAATTTGTGCTGAATAGATACAAGCATTACGACAATCGGATACGGCCAGGGGACTAACCATTTACTTGAACAGATCAAGTTAGAAAACGATGAATTATGGAACACATTCCTAACTGGGTTCAACACAAAGTTGTCACGTCAAAGTCCACTTAGCTGGTGTCCGGTAAGAATCATGCTTACAAAACACCAAGCTCATCAATTGCCAAGCATTTGTGGATGATGCAACACCTCGTGGATCGTGAGAAAGTATTTCGAGTGATTTTACCAATGTAAACGCTAGGATGCTCAGGATCGTTGAGGTGATTGCAATCAACCGACGAAAACCAATTCAGCGTCAACAAAAGGACATGTTCGTCAACTTAGCTTTGTCATAGTGACGCTTCCTCCAATTTCAGGTGTTTATTTTGTAATCCATGCACGAAAAACTATATAAACATTGTATGTGTCTACAGGAGGCACCAGTTGAGATGCAGCAAAATCGTCCAGGACATAAATCGTGCAATGTTGCCATAGTGGCTTTGCTTTTCAAATTTTAAAACTATGATTTTTGACNTTTTTGACCCTCCTGAGCTATTCATGTAGGCTTTTCGGCGATTTCGTAAATCGTTCTCATTTAATAGTGCTATATTAAAGTGTAGGCATCACAGTAACAGTGCGTGCAAACACACTAAGTTTCTGTTAATAAAATGAAGATTGGGCTTGTCGATAGAAACAGTTAGGTTAAACCACCACCACGGGAAA
>UZAN01042044.1:10367-40731 GCA_900618425.1 Echinostoma caproni
TTCAGCTGCTCAAAGGACATGATTCCTACCCAGCTAACCCGAGCTAGAGGTCATCATGTGAATGGATTAAAGGTGACAACAAGAGCATTGCAAACATTACGAACCGGTAGTCAGACAGCCTCGTGTCATGTTGGGGGAATCCAGGTGGCGCAAATCACGGAAAATGATCCAATCAGATGGCAGAGAGGGTTAGAGGGAACTGAATTTTTTAAGGTCACTGGTGAGAGGGAAAAGATGATGTGAAACGATGGCCCAAACGCACTGCACTTTTGCATCGTTGAGTCTGACCCCGTGACTAGTGGCTGAGTCCACTGGTGTGGCTTCTGGTAGGTGCGTCGAGTGCGAATGAGTTCGTGTAGGTGAGTGAATATCTGTTTACCTGTCCCTCATATTTAATGTTGTTCATAGTCTAGGCACAGAATCGCGCACACCACCCGTGATTGGTCCTGTCATTCTACCGCAATGGTGTTGTAGGTTTGTGGACATTGGTAACACCCAGAGGATGCGATCGACGCTTTCCGCTACTCCACGTATGCCTGGAACTGATGGAATAAATACATTCGTTTTTGACACCGGAGTTCTTCTGTGCAGCAATGTGTGTTTGCACGGCGGAACAAAGCGTGCACACAGGTTCTTAGGCTGTCGTAGTTCAGTACCTGTTTCCTGTGCACATTGATTTCTGTGTTTCCATCTGCTTTGCATATGATATGGAAGCTCAAGAAAGGGAGTCTCTCGTTTTCCTACTCCTGGGTAAATGCTATCCCTGACCTGATCTTTTTTAGATCATCATGGAGTTATTCAATCCTTTCTGCCGTCAGCACCACCCAGGTGTCGTTCAAGTATCTGACCCAGAGACGGGGACAGTATTCTTCCAATTATTTTATTACTTCATTAACTTATCAGCTAGTGGGCCGGAGATTATTGATCCCATTGTGGTGCCTTTTACCTGCCGATATACCCTCCCGTCAAACTGTAGATATGAATCCATAAAGAGTTCAAGCAGCTCCATGATATGTCTCCCTATCTGCCTATCCGACTATCATACTATCTATTTATTCATCCATCTCTCCTGATACCGAATGCACATGCTATGATGCACACTCATCGATTACCTGCTCCCATCTACTCGATTCTCAGTTGACCGTCCTCCCAACCCGAGGAGTTTCCATAAATTCACTTGCAATATCGGAATAGGTTCTGCAGTAGAATAGATCAGTTTAATACACCTTTGCAAGGATAAATTACGAAATGGTAGAAACCAAATTGTTTTGAAGAAAATATTCTTGTCTAGTGTTGCTCACTACTTCATTCAACCTTCATTATTGTATTAACAAGAAATTACTGTTATTCAATGATATACAATAAATTTTATCATTTTTTCAAAAACGTCGTCATGATTTTCATAATTCCCTAGATGAAAAAATTAAATGCTAAATCTGTTTGCATACTCTGTTCCGTTTAGTGGGTATTTGGATTTTGGCCGGCAACCACCAGATTGGACTGGATGTTTCACCTTGAAAAACGATTTGGACAACTATCGCGGTCACGTGGTCCTCCTTGTCACTTTGACCGGGCTGACCTCGACGGCCTCACCGACAACATCACCCTACGTAACATCACAGGATTACGACGACTTCGAGGAACCCGTTCCGACACCTCCTGCACTCAAGCCTAAACTAAAATTGCCCTCAAAAGAATTGCTAGAAATGGTTAAGATGCACTATGTAAGTCAATACAGAGGGCATCCGTGGACAAATGCCAAGATAAAAAGGACACGATTATCTATATTTGTGTTATTTTATAACTTAGATAATAAAACAAGTTTCAGCATTTTTGCCAAAATTGCATTTCCTTTAAATTTAAAGAATATGAAAATCATTAACCCTTTTTAAAGCTACAACAAAAAGCCAACAGAAACTGGCACCCGATTTGTGAAGGTTCAAGCGAGCTACAAAATAGTGGAATTTGTTTTTGCGTTAAACTCCCCAGTTGGAGTTATTCTAACAAAAAAGACGGTTAGAATGTCTGCTTGATTCGGGCATGTCCCTAGGAGGGAACTTGAACATCCACTAGCTTCTCAGCGCACCTCCTCATGCACGTTATCATGGACGCTATCTTTTTCTCCCTCTCAACTTTCATTCAATTTGACTTCCGATGTTCGTCAGTCATGTTCCGCCGAAGACAATAAATCAGACGGGAAGGGCAAGATTAATAAATGTACAAAGGAAACTCAACTCAACTTTGAACTGTCCTACAAACATGAATAATTTTGGATATTATTTGCTGAGAAAAGGGTTCAAAGTTATAGTGTTAGGGTTTGGACTGTAAACGGTATCAGACTTTAGTGGGACCCCTTCTATGATCAAGAGTGCCTAAATTATAATGGTAAAGTTGATCAGCAGAATCCAATGAATTTAATTTATCGAACAACGAGAGACTGCGAAATAACTCAACCCCCGGGATAGAGTGTGGATTGGTTGTAGCTCGGGATGCGGATGTTGGTGTTCTCCAAGCTGCAAGTGTAGTTCACAAACGTTTCGCAGCCAGCTTGGCAACATCACCAGCTCAACTCGGGGGAAGCGCCAGTCCTCAGTGTGACCGGGCTCATATATTTCGATTCAAGGGTTTTGATTGGCTGTTTGCTTTCCCTCCAGTCTATAGGGTGATACCGACTATCTGTTTGCAAATTGATTGGTTGGTTCGTTGTCATGGTGACTCTTTTCTCTCATTGGTCCATTGGGTTTCTTAGATTGACCGCAAACCGGTTTGAATCGGCTTCAAACTGGTTTGTACTGATTCTGAAACGGTTCTGGCTGGGACAGTTTTGGGTCATCAGTGATTCCGTAGATAGGTTCAGTTATATATGCTTATGTATACTGTCGCTCCTGGAGTCCTATGCTTCGATGAATTTAAGTATTCACTTTGTGGTTCCCCTTCCGACTATTCTTGCGTTGTCCGGTTTGAAGATGTGATACTCAACATACATGTGGATTGACATTTGTGACTTCTCCTCATGTCTTTTGACTGGCTTATCTTGAAATTTTTACCGGTTTGTCCCATATCGTATATATGGCAGTATCGACAGTTTGATTCGTAAACGACGTTTGAAAAATCTTCTCTTGGTAANCGACTCTTGCTTAACCCCCAACGACAACGCGGAGAGAGAACACAAGTTTTGACCACAGTCAGCGTGTATTCTTTGATAAGTTATCGATATGTCAAAAAATNTCTCTTGGTAATCGATTCTTTGGTCTTTATAGGATAGCCTTCACTGTCACCGTAGTATTGTGTGCAACCAAGATTCCTGATGGCTGTAATAGTCTGGCTGCTATTTCTGTGACTCCTTGTATATCTGACAGTGTTGCTCGTGTCATCGTCAGTCGTTCTTCTGGCATTTGAAACTCCTCCCGGGGCCTCAACTGTTGTCTTCTCCTTTCGCGTTGAACGTAAACATCGTAGGACGAAAGTTCGCGGGTATGCGTTACGTTGAAACATCTCAGAAAGGGGGCTTCTTCCATATTTTGAAGCTGGAGAGTGCTGCAGTGCGTTTTCGATCGTTCTAAAAGTGTTTGTAGGCACTGTTGTGTTCGGTCTAAGCGTACGAATGACACGAGCGACTCTTGCTTAACCCCCAACGACAACGCGGAGAGAGAACACAAGTTTTGACCACAGTCAGCGTGTATTCTTTGATAAGTTATCGATATGTCAAAAAATATAGAACTAATCGTGCATACGAGGACGGCGCAGTGTCATACCAATCAGATAGTGTCCTTGACATATCGACTGATCGATTGGACAAACATTGGCTGATACGTTCTGTGATCATCCAATCAGGTTCAGCCTGTCTGGAGCGTTGCGAGCGTGCGTGTGGCCTGACTCGGAGGCGTGCGCGATCGGACGGGTTTCTTAGGCTCCGTCCTANCCGTCCTAACAGGGACCTCCTCTTGAGTGCTCTGAAGGCTGAGGATCTGATTCGTGTGGATTGGCTTTTGGTATTCGACTTCGACCAGACATCCGCCTATCAATCGATAGTACCGTTAACCAGTTTGTTTCTATTGCGTTCCTGGATCGCCCAGAGCGAGAGGAAGAACAAAGACCGTCTGATCGTCAGATCCGTGTATGTTCGAATGAATGCATCAAACACTAAACCACATGACAAGAGGGGCAATCATAACATCATAAAAGGTCAAGGTCAATGACACTGTCTGTTCACTTGCTGACCATTGGCACCCCTAACAGTTTCCAAAATATGTAGAAGCCCCTAAAGTCCAAGGTTTTTCACACATTTCTGACTTGTACATGTTTCCAAGGCTAGTCGAAACGTTCATTCTGATTCCCACAAACACGCTTTGTGTATAGTTTCCAAATAGGTGATGTGTAATGGATTGAGAACCCAGTGAAAAAGATGAATCATGCTTTAATCCCGATTTTCAGGGTGAGATCCTAGAGATACAATTTGATTATCTAAAGATGTCAGAGTGAATCGAAAAGAGTTTTCATCCCTGGTGATCGTAATCCTATTTGCCTCAGCTCCAATGCATTTTTCACAATGTCCTGATATTTTGCCGGTTCATCCCACGGATTTAGTTGCCAGTTCTTGTATCCCGTTTGAGTAGGGAAATAACCACACAGTGAACTAGACGATACGTTTACTTGCAGTAGGTAGCCGGTCTAAAGGCCAGCAAGCAAACACGGGTGCAAAAAATTTGGGACACAGGGGGGTATGCAGGCAGGCAGGTAGGCTGACAACGATACATGACATCCGAATGCGGTCAAGTAATCAGTCAAACAATCAAGCAATCAATCAGCGCGGGTAATCCAATACTAATATCTGATTGACTGGAGTCGATCGATATTGCAATATAGTCCGCATGAGGTGAATGCATGCGTGTATAGTAGCAGGGGCCATCGGTTAACCAATCAGTCGATCCGGCCACAGGTATGCATGGTAAACCTATCAGTCAATTTTAGGTTGCAGCACCAATCAACAGCTCAATCGAGTATTCGGTACACCGAATTATTCGTTGTACAATACCGAATCAATTCAATGGTGCATACAACACGATTGACTGACGTGCTAGTTCCTGTCCTTCCCGGACCATTCAACATTGTGTTTTATTTATTATTTCCCCTCTAGAGCTATTCTGCCTGTGAACCCCATCACTATCAATACTGTCTGGTGTGCTCTACTTACAGAAAGATACACGATCTATTTTACACAAACCAGATTGCCTTGATAAATTTGCATGAGCCTAAACACAATGAGATGACCACCTGTTCACATATACAATCACCCTGATAAGTCAGCCATAGGAATGCACATTTCTAACACGTAGTGCTCACCTCACACGTGATCTATCAACCCATACGTACGTAAACAAGTGCATGGACCCATCTTACTGTTAATATCCTTGCAAGTGTTATTTACCTCAAACTTTAACAGTGGTTCGTTGTTCATATATATGCACGAGATTTGTTGTTGCTTTTTTCACGGGCTCTGTATCTGTCTCGTTGGTTCCTGTTGTAATCAAGTTCCACTACTTTTCTGGATATCGTTTCTTCCGAATTTTCCCACAATTTACTTTTAGGTCTCGGTTGCAATGCATGATTTTTTCCCCAAATGCGTGCTTCAATATCGTAAATTGCCAAACCCGTTTGTTACTTTGCTTTGAAGGTTGTTAAGCAGCCATGTAAGCAGGGAATAGCTGACAGCACGGAATTTATATAATTAACAGAATTCATTTTCATCTAGTTACGGAAGTGGGCAATTTGTTTTAAAACGTTTCGCTATCAGCCATGGTGACACCACCATTTCCACTACTGCTTACAATACAGTACTGGATTCCACGCCACTTGACGCTGCGAATCAAACGAGAATTTTCAGCAAGTGTGATACTCAGCTTATTTCAGTGATTTTGTTCATCTGTAAATGGATGATTAATGTTGGTTTTTAATGAGTACATGAATACCATTTTTCCCCTATTACCCAGAGTCTTCGGAGAACCTTTGAGAACAGGAAAGATGTAGGGTGGCTTCATCTCGTTGGTGAGTCGGAAAATAACATTGTACATATGAGTTGGAGTCACGTCATTATCGTTGCTCTGTATGCATTGTTTGGGCAGTCGGATGATACACTTATCCTTCGTTCATATTGATCACCACTCCTCTGGCTCGTTTCTTTTTCTGTAAACCAATTTGATTCATTTTTGGTCAAAGTTAATCGATCGATCAATACTACAGCTAATCATTTGTTAGATTGCTATCCCGCTGTTGGTTAGTTCGCTGCAGCATTCATTTTGAATCATTGTGTTGAGATTTGGCCTCAGAAACAAAGTGCAACGAGCGTTACGATCAGAATGAGGTTTCTTTTTCAGAAGCCAGCTTTCCTGTTAACATGCAACCGAGTTATATTTCGTGCACCTTATCCATCTTCGAAATGCTACATGTTTTTATAGAATCGCGGTGGTCCCAATCCAAGGCTCACTCAGTGGAGACAGACAAAACAGTTTGCCCGTATTGGCCTGTACACAGAAAGCTATAGATATGGCAACATCATTGACATCATTCCGAGTTCGGGTTCTGCCATGTGTTGCACAAATATGGATGTGTTGACAACATACATTATCAAGGTCCTAGCTCCGTTGTTTACGTAGTAGTGCGCAAGTTCAGTCAAACATAACCGTACATGCAATGATGATGTTAGGTGTGGATTACTAAGGAATCGCGTGAGCAAATTTACTCCACTGACTGACTTGCATGAATTTCGGTGGCTGAGGCAAGCTCACCAGCGATGGGAAAGTTTCCTAATGAATGTAGCGGATTATTCGGAGAGTAGAGTCATTCGGTGTTATCGATGGGTATCGTAAACTGTCCTGGTTAGGTATTCATTCCCTTTCACCGCATGCCTTATTTCTTCTGTCACAAGTGTTTGCTTCTGAAACACCGTCATCTCCTGTGTTTCATTGCTGCTCGCCACAAGCTTCCAAGCAGCTCTCCCAGTTCACATGCATCTTAAACAGTATAGCCTCTTCAACCGGAACCAGCGTTACATTTAGTTTCATTTTGCTCATATAGTGCTGACGATCGAGAATGAGATGCTGCTTTGTACCTAATATTATCTCGAGCTGCATTTGGCTGGTACCATGTGTCTGAGAATACATTTAAACGGCAGCTAAACTGAACAAACATCCAATAGGATTTATTGCATTATCCCACCCATTCTAACCATCCAACGATCAATTTTTCGTTACAGTTCGTGGTGCTCGTGATCTGGTTGTTCCGACCCGGGGAGGAAAATGTAATGCCTACTGCATGGTCCGCTTGGTCAATCGATGCGTGCATACCTCAACGGTCTACAAAACGCTGAACCCGCTGTGGAATCACGTGTTCGTGTTGTAAGTGTCGCAGCTGCCTATTGGTTTTTCCATACCTAACTTCAGTTGGTACCGTTGGTTTCATCAGGTTCTTGGAGTACAGTTTCACCAGGGTTTTTCTCGCTCCTAGTGCTACTGACGGAATCCGGTTTCACTCTCCTCATTCCCGTTTAAGCAGGGCAAATTCGAGTTTTGCGGTTGAATTGTCCATGGGAGTTGCTACAGGATATGTAAGCATGAAGTATTTAACAAGCTGAATTGAAACTTGAAACCATAATCAAGCAGGATAATCAGTGCAAAAACAAACAGCAGAAAAACTAAACTTTTTATCCACTATTTCGTTGAATCCAAGATCCCACTCCTAGGAACACTCTACACGCCTTGTCCCAATAGTAACATTATGTTTGTAGAAACCCTTCATAGCACAATGTGCTCACAAGCACCATGTCGAACAATGTTATCGAACTTACCTCTACGATACTATTTGTCATGCAGTTTATGAATATATCCGACAATATATTATCTGAGCCAAGGAAGTCAAGCAACAAATATGGTGGTATCCTCATATGTGTAACAGCTAAACCAGTCACATTTCATCTCCATTGCACTCACTTTTCACGAATTACTAACGAACGTAGAACGGTATCAGATCTCATTTATTTATTAAACAGTTTAAATATTTATCACGTTCTCAAAAGTATCACTCCTATTTAATGCAAAACACTATTTTGTGGCTGTTGTATGTTTGTTTCGAAAGCCTTCCTATGTTAAACACATTATTTTCCAATCTTGTGCCAATCCACGGACATCAAGGACTGTGAATTGTCAGTTTGGTATGGGTAGTGCTCCCTAATATTTCATNTAAGCTTGTGTGAACGCCGACGAAAAGCACTAGCAAGCTGCTTCCTGCTGATCAATACCAGTCACCAGCATACTGTAAATCCAGCTGCTAATGTTCGGTTTGAGACAGACAGCCTTACACTCTCCCACCCACCACTTGCTGAAATGTGTTGATTCACAGATTCAGACACAACAGAGTCTGTTTACTTTATCGTTGTATTGTGGGTCAGATTCCATAGATGTGGGAGTTCCTTCTTTCATCATAAATGATTCGCTTGTGTACAGCATACAAACACTGATTCATACACAATAGACACACACACACACACACACGATGATGCCATCAAGAATAAATCTGAGGGAGCCGATTCCGCAGTACGTATAACGGATCATAGGTGATTGCAGAGGGGAACCTGAGTTGTAGACGATTTTCATCGGATCTGACCAGTGAAATCGATTTACCCACCAGAACAAGAACAACAATGACAAATGAAGAACCAGATTTCTTTCATTAGAGTTACACGGAATTCTTATGCTTCCGCTTACCTCACTCCTTGAATGCTATCGTTCAAAGAAGATTCATTGTTTATGCCATTATTTCTTTAGAATAAGTACTGTTTATTGTATTGTGGATGTCCATTTTTGATTTAATCATTCTCTTTGTATCCCTCGAAGTAACAGTACAGCAAACAGATGTGTGGTTAGGCCAAGTGAACGCAACCAAAAGCAGGCGCATGTTCAGTGGGAATCGATCTTTATCGCGCTCAATCTCCTAAACACCTTCACACGCACACATACGTAGGCCGTTTTGCACCACTCAGTGACAAGTCGATTCTTTATGATGACCCGAATTTGGTCTCTGTTCCCTTGTCACATCGGTTCTGATTAATTGCCGATTCACTTCCTCCTGATGAAGACCACCGAGGTGGCCAAAATGTTGAGCAACTTCTGTTCAACAACATCGCGTTATTCACAAACTTTTCTGGATTACTGAACGTCAAACATAACGATTAAGTTCTGCCACCGCATTCGTACAGAATATGGTCTCAATGCTACAAAATAGAATAAGGCCAAATCAAGCACCCTTCATTTAAGGAACAATTTGTCTTTATATGTCGGAACCCCCAACCACATTGGAGTGCGGTTTTCATCTACTGCTCCGTGACCTTCCGGATCAGGCTTGGGGTACTAGGAGGTTCTAGATGTGAATCGCCGGGAACAACGCTTGATTTAGTTTTAACAATCTGGTATTGCCTCTCCCGTTTCTTGATCACAAAGATTTCCGGCTCAGAATTTACATCGCACAAAGAATGAACCAGAGCAAAACGTTAAATGCAACAAAACAATATAATGCAATGCAGATAACCACAACATCCATGAGAGAAACGGAAGAAAACCGAGGCACAACAAAGCTGGTTAGTGCTCCCACATATACACAAATTGATAAATGATAAATGAAATAATGTTCAAAACCAATTCAGTCATTCAAATATGTTTCTAACGCAACGTCAACCAATGCAATTTTTCCTCCGGGTTTCATGTAAATCCCGATGACGTGTGTTGACATTTTATTTATTTATTCTTCCACAGTCCAATCAGTGATATTTACGATTTGCTTGAGATTGTGGTACTGGATGAAGACAAACATGGCGCAGACATCCTCGGTCAGTTGCGTTTTCCAATAGTCCAGGTAAGTTCCCTCAATGTTTCCGTTTTCGTTTCATCAGGTGAAATAATCTCAATCCTGATTAATTTACTCTCATGTTCACCATTTTGTCACTATTTGTCAATTCTCACAGCTTCCCAATCATCGATGCAAGTGGTACGCGTTGAAAGACAAAAAATATCGAATTCGTGAGAGGGGAGCAATTCTGCTCGAGTCCTACATTGAATATAATTCGGTAAGTTTTCCCCCATTTCTGTGAGTGACATAATAAATTACTCCGAGCCTTTTGAACACAGAATCACACATCACTAACAAAAGCAACCCGCTAACAGTTTTGAGTTAATAGCCAACACTCATTGCAACTTGCAACGATCGTGTGATCATCGAAGTCCTGGCCTAAGTTTGATGTCAAGTTGACATTTTTGTCATAATCATCATCCTGAATTAGGCTTAGGGACCTTCGACCCTGCAACTTACATTTTGAATATTATTTGTGTGTAAAGTATAATAAATATATTCCATCTTTTTGCACAAAGAAATTATTCAGCCTTCATAGAAGATGTAGTTATGGTGCCTACAAAGAGCATTTCAAACATCCTTGTATTTCGAGCATCAAATCGGAATTCAAATGGCTATATAACCAACAAGTATTACAACGAACTAATTGACCACTTTCATCATTTGAACTACCCCCATAGAAACGGGAAAAAATGGAACGTCATCAAATGGACCAAGTAGTTATTTTTTGTATGAAGTATGGTCCCTACCTTCAAACCGTGACGTTAGTTTATTGAACATATAAGTATTATGAGTATAAAAGGAGATCTGTCCAAAACACACCAGACCTAATGATAACAGATCACAACCAGAAATGATTGAAAAAAACCACTGGTGCTCCAAACATGATGCCCAAGTCCCGATTGCTCCGTTCCATAAGTTACTTTTGTTAGGTTTTGTTTGCATTCTTTCAGGTACATTGATTGAATAGAACTATTCAAGAAAACCTATGTCCAACGGACAATTCTTTGGTCCTATATGAATGTTTCTGCAACTGAGACAGATAATTTTGAAGATGTTCCGCAAAAGCCTCCATAACTGTCCCATGAATGAAACTTAATCCAAATTCATTATTACTGTTTTACCTCTCTTCGAACTTGCATTCACAAAAGCGTTACGTCTATTTAAAAAGTGGTACTACTTTTAAATCAGAAATGCACAAGATTGATTTACTCCTATCCCATGACCAAACCGTAACTGATTGTGTATGAAGTCGTAGAATATAAATAATGTTATGTATTTTCCCAATTATAGCGGATGTTTACTACATTGAACCAATGGCACTCACAGTACATGAGCTAAGTTTACCGAGAGCACCTAAATGTGTTACCCTTTTTCATTCCATGTGAATTAATATAAACCATGATCCGGATATCACTGTCCCCGTACGTGTCTGACTCCTCGGGAACTTTTCTATTCCGCATTTCGTTTGTTCACTAAGTTGAAGTTGAATTCATATGGGCTGTCGGTGAAAATGATTACAGTCTCCCTTTAAGAGACCGAAAGGTGTACAATTTATCTAGCAACATAAACTCGTTATTCACAAGTGCAGGACACTAGTTGTCTTGTGTTTAACAGACAATAGTGTTTTGAAAGGGACCTTTGTGGATTTGCTGTAATCATTGGCCGTGACAGCACCTACTCTACGGGCCACAACTTCAACATGACCACCAGTGAAATTACCCCAGCGAAGTGATTCCTAAACGGCCTTGAGGGCGCTCACCTCAGCTCCGCTAGGTTTTGTGATAGTGACGTTTTCTATACTTCCTTTTGAGATGATCCCAACGGTGTTCAATGAGATCAAGGTTCGGTGATCCAGAAAGTCATTATATGCAGCAGATACCATAATAAAGTCTATTTGGCTGAATGGTTTTACACCGGTGTGTTGAGATGTGATCATCTTCTAGGACAAAGTTGAGTTTTTGTTTTAGCAGTTACTTCAGTGCAGCACTCAAAATTTGTATGTAGATAATTCGAATAGACCGTCGTTTTTTCGCTGAAAACCACTCTGTTTTTCAGATCCTATAACTCCCCACACCGTAAGAAAAGTTCCGACATCTTGCAAGTTTGATATAATCCTCTCAGTTGTGCACTTTTCCATTCCATGTCATTTGCGGCTGAAACCTTGCTTCAACACTTCATTGTGTTACCGTTCAAGGACACTAATGCATTGCCGTGTGTTCGAATCCCACCATAACAACCTGACTTTCCTCATTCTCTGTGTTGTTTGGTAACCCATTTTTTCGTGGCTGCTTCCCCCGTCCTGAAAATAGTATCATTATGTGTTCAACAAATTGAATGAAAGTTAACTGATAAAAGGACTCCATTTATCCCTCGGGATGAATCTTTACAGATAGTAATGCCTTGAGACTATGCTTGTTCAACACTGCATGAGCACAATTTGTTAGGCGGGAATGACCCAGTTCTTTCTTAAGGATGAGTAGGTTGAAAGGCGATTTATTCTATGAAACCACAGTAATACTCGTGGTAGCCACCCACTTCAGACCGAAAACCTACCTCAATGAGAGAGATGTTTATATGTAAGGATTTCTTTGCGGCACCTTACCCAACTAGATCCGGTAGCTCTTAGATTACCCGATGTCTTTGAGTTCCAAGCATTCCATTTCAGGAATTTCCACATGTTAGTGAACTAAAATCTAGCTTGTTGTTCTTCAGCGTTCATTTCCAACCGAAAGAATGCTGATACCGAACAGATAGTTTGTTCCATGCTGGTGGGTGACAACTGGTAATTGGAGGGTCCATGAATGTACGCAAATATCAATTGGTAACCTTTCAGGAAATTCATTTCGCCTGATTGAATTTGTCGTTTGCTTTTAGATTAATTGTGAACTAGATACTTAGTTCGGTTTGTTATGGTAGAGTGCGGCTCATCTGTCTGATAAACAGTATCTTCATGCTCAGTCCAGTCTGAGGATAAGTGTTTCGTTTCCCAACTCAAACGTTTGCTCATCAAGTCCTGATAGAGACGCAAACTTTGTAAGCACCGCTGATGTATATCCTCAGTAATTAAAGAGTGTTGTCCAGTGCTCTCAGCTGTTTGATAAACCACGCTTGGAACAATTTTGAAAATTTTTGTTTCATTCATTCAAATATTCTTCCAGGTTCGAGCAGCCCTAAGAGTCGTGTATCCAATGGAAACACCTTGGGTTTGGCAGGCGGAGCGTATTCATTTGCGAGTAAGTTTTGTTTGCTAATAGGCATCGGTTTGTTATTAAAAAAGATCAATGCCATGTTAATGATTTTTGAAAGCATTTTGCCAACTGATATAGTAGTTAGATTTAACTATCTGTTTCATGTGTGCAAGCATGTCAAGACTGATGCAACCATACAATAGTTAGAACATGATAGAAAATCAATAATCCTACAGAACACTAGCCTGTTCCCATACAAGTGGTTTTCAGATACTTTACGCCGCATTACTGAAATGCTACCAGACTTTGTAATAAAGTCAATGACTCTGTCTACTGGCATTTACAGTTCGTGTTACTTGTAGTTCGCTGAGGGGGTGTCGCAAATTTGCCGATAGCAGGTAAGAGCAAGTAACAAGTGTGTGAATATAACCTGGGGATCTTTTATTCGTGGGCACTGTTCGGTGAGATAATAGCCGTTGTTCAGTTGCCTAGTATCAGGTACTTGCATCTCCTAAACCACCTCGCCAAGGATTAAGTCTCAGTTATTCTCAACTTGGTTAAATCCACTAAACATGCAGTTTTCCTCGATGCGACCACTGCTAAATTCCTTAAAAGTTGAAACCACAATTCAGAGTTTGGTAAACGATGAAAACAAATTAGGTTCAATATGTCCCTAGAGAATTGACAGTTTATCGGCCTAGAAGTGTCACTCCTATCAGTTATCGCTTATATCCCGACATTCGTGCTGTTGCTACTCAAATCGTTATCAAAATTTACTTCGTTTCTTTTCTGGCAGGACTTGATCAGGAAGTATGTACCGGTAAGTTTATATGGCTCAGTCCCCTCTGTTCACTGGTAGTTCCCACCCTTTTCTGTGAGATTTCTGATTACGACCAGACAATCTTTTGGTGCTGTAACTTGAGAGCAAATAAAAACAGAAAGCAGCTTTTATTCTCGTCTATTGTAATGTTTAGTTATAAACTGGGGTAATCGAAAATGTTAGTACGGATTTCAGCTACCCATACATGAACAGCTTGCTGTGCACGGAACTTTAATGGTCAGTTGATTACAGAAAAAACGCGGAAACATCCATTTGTGAACAGGTAGAGTCTGTCAAATGTATCGACCGTCCTGGCAAAACACTCGCACTCCTAATTGGATAAATATAGGTTTGAACAAGCCACCAATAATCACTGTTGTATGCATGTGTGTGGATATCCGAATGTACATACGTGATACAACAGAAAAATTAACATGGTTCTCATGACCATTTGTGTGCTTTAGATTATTAATTAATTATTTTATGAACCTTAACGTCTCATTACAGTTGCTTTCCAAAATCTAAATGCTGTTCTCAAGCTATTTGGAAAATGTATGTTATGAATAGTTCGTCAACCGCAAAACGGTATCAACTCAGCTAAAGGAAGAAATTCACTCTCTGTTATCGCATTCACAACTCATATACTTTCCACACATGGTAATTCATATTAATCCTAGTCCGACAGGAAGTGCATCTGCAAATAAAAATGTAGCAACCGAGGGAATAATAAATTATGTTATTTATAGCATATGTATATATCTAATAGTAACGATAATAATAATCTAATCTAATAATAATAATCTATCTATTCGAATTTTAATCAGGGTTCATGAATGTCTCACCTCTGAACGTCTTTCGATTTTCACACCTGATCCAACGAAGTCCTTGCGTATAGTCACGGTCAGTGAAAATATAATCATTCGTATTATTGAGTACACATCGTTTTTTATCATCTTATTTTTATCTTAATCACATTTTATCATGTTATCAAACGCACAATCCACAGGATCTACAACGAAAAATTGATCGGATCGCACCATACGGAGTTTACCTGGCACAGGGTCAGAAAACCTTTATCAAACTGTACAATTGGGAGAACCGACTTCAGTCGTGCCTATTCATGATCGGCATGTCATTGGCCATCTTGTTTGTTCAGCCATATATGATCATGGGTGGAATGGTGCTACTACTTGCTGGTTGCTGGTTTTTCACCACCTACTGGTTCAAAAACCACGCTGCTCATCAACAGACGACCAAGACGAATGATGACAGTGATTCGGTATGCCTGGCTATTTGTTGTTATTGTTTTGACTCCCCTGTATCCTTACTCCTTTGATGGTGAGCGAACATATATATCTGGTAAAACGGATGCACTTGTGCAGAAATCTAAAATAAGCCCTAGGATCAACTCCTTCGGGTTCCAAATTAAAGTCATAGAAAAGCATTTTCTACACATTCACACATGCACGCACAAACACCAAGCACACCATTTATTACACTTACATCATCACTTTCTGAACTCAGATTTCCTTCGCAGATATGGGTCTCCCCTCATCACGTAGCTAATCTATCATTATTATACTGTACTTAGCCAGTTAGTTTAGCACCAAAAACAAGCATGCTTCCTAATTAACGTTCTCAGGATCATTCTATACAGGAATATTTTCGCAAACCATAGATTTGTAGGATCTCCTTCATAAGCTCCTTCGAGTAGTTATGTGAAAATTGTCCAGAACGTGCACAGTCTTTGCAAAACGGATTACGAGTTCGTTCTTCAATGGTTTTCCAAAGCAATGTATGCAAACGATCAAGTCCTCACGTGAAATAAGCTAGATTCTTCGATTTAGGAATTTGAAGCACTGGGTGTCCTTTATCTGGCACATCCAGATCAATAGAACACATCTGTCAGACATATGCCAAAACTTTTTCTCTTTAGAAGAAGAATCCCTAAGAAGAATGTTACAGCACGGCTACCCAGAAAGATTGATTGATATCCATGGTAAACAATCTCAAAGAGGTAATCCGCCTCCAATTGTTCCCCAAAAGCCGTCCAGGATAAACTATCTTTCACGGGCGATCAATTTCTGAATTATGTACGCCAGAATCTAAGGTCAGCTCTGAACGGAATATTCTCAGATGCTTAACTTTGACTAATTATCTCTAATCGAGGAACGGATTAGGACAAACGTATACATGGTTGGCACTCTCATTCTATCGTACACACTGTAAACCAGTTCAACTGTAATTGCGGTACAGATAAAGACAGAGCCAACCGTAAGTCAACACAATGAATAGCCGAACACATTCCAAAGTTGTAGATGGAGTCGATGACGCAATCTACGCTCGATAATCAGATGGTCACATGGAACCCGGAGTGGTTTGTTACAAAATACCATGCAAAATTGATCGTGCTTTCTCTTTTAACCCCTTATCACATAACTCTAATGCAAAATCGCTGGCAAATAGTGAGGCTTTGTCAATCAGAGTAAACTACAAATTAATTATATTCAGCTTGTTCTCTGATTTACATACCTATCCTTAATTATTGCAAAGTAGTTCCCAGTCAGACTAAAGTTAATTCTCTGTGAATAAAAACTGATGATCACGGTAGCTTTAATGACCATTCATTTACTTATTTACTGCTTTACCAGTAAAAATTATTTAGTACCATGATCGGTTTAGTCGCATAATGTCTCTCTTCTGATCGCGCCAACCGGCAACAAATGCGTACTCTCATTCTGCATTTATTTTTAATTTTTCATAATCATCCCCTATTTATTCACAAATCATGCAAAATGAAAACACATTTTGTTTTCTCATTGACCAATCACCCCTCACGCCCACTTCCACTAATTAGTATTGTTCACGTGAACTTTCAGGACGATTACGATGAGAATATCAACACTGATGTAAGTCTAAATCCAGATTCACTGAGTGTGTTAAATACTTTGTTGGTTTTTTTTCTTTCTTTTTTAATCGGGTTTGATTACTCATATACACAAATGTTTCAATGAAAATGATTCCAATTTGAGTCCCTCTACAAGGCACTTTAGAAGCATTCTATGAAGAACCCCCTGAGTAGACTCATTTGTACACATTGAACAAAGTGCATATGATGCGTGATGGTAACCTCGGTCCTACAATGTGATTGATTTTGGTGTTTTAGTGACCATGAGTTCAATCAACACGCTCGATAGCTTTTCCTTCCCCTCGCTGTGTGTACAATCCCTTCAACATACTCCGGTAATACTCAGATCTTTAACTCACGACGCTCTACGCCCTCGGCCATCTTGGATATATGTGCATCCGATAGTTGCTGCTTGTTAATCAACCTATAATGTCACAATAGAGGGTGGACTAAGCAGAGTATACGTAGAACCATCCGATCTAATGATGCAACGGAACTACAGACACAATAGGCGCAAGCGGTACACGACATCGGAATGCGGTCAAGCTGAGCAGTCCATAAACCAATCAACGAGGACAGATCAATACTGACACCGATCGATGGAGGTGATAGAGAATGTGAGAATGTGAGCACTAGAACTATCGAACATTTACGTATGAGTGAAACACTTCCATTAAGTGCAACTATTTAATAACCTAATATGTTAATTTGCTCGTAATCGGCTGGCTCACGGTGGTGACAAAATGGCAATTTCCAGTCTTAACTAGCCGACTTTATCTGATGTGCTGGTCTCTGATCATGTGTGTGTTTGCGTGTGATGCACATGAGATCTGTAAACAGCAGAAGCAGTCCCTTCTAGTTCAAGTCTTTGGATTACACTCACAAAGAAATAAACTAAGTCACATATGTGCTGGCCTTGATTACTTAACATAAGTAATTGCAAAACACAAGTATTGTGTGAATCTTCATTACTTTCCCATGCTTTTCCAATTGATCTTACCTGTCGTGTTATAACAGGAACTTTGGGATGATGATGGAGATTCCGAAGAAGAAATGGAAGAAGAAGATGGAGATGACCACGAGAAGAAGCATAAAGTAATTGACTACTTTCACAACCTTCGATTCCATTTTTCGGTCGTCTACTAGTTGATTATTAATGCTGTTTGTCACCTGGTCGACATACCATGAAACAAACTGTGGTTGCATTCGGTGATTGATTGGTCTATCAACTCAGATGTTCATTGTTAACTAGATTTATCTCCACACGCATTTGTTCAATGGAGCAAATGCACTTTCAAAAGTTATATATTTGGAGCAGTATAGCCATTGTCCGTTATTATTTGTTATAGGACAAGGATACCCACGATTTATTTCCGACAGACTAGCCAATAGTCCTAGTCATTGTACTAACATTCACTTGTGGTTTGTGTTCTTCCTGCTGCAAAGATACCCAAAGCAGAACGCTGTATTTCTCTCGTGTGTTGTCATCTTCTGTTTCCGTGTACAATGCGGAACGCAGATGAAACCTTCACAGGTCTTAGATATATTCCTAACTAGCCCCGATTGAAATTTTAAGGAGTGTTACAAAAAAACCTGAATGTTTACTCTGTTGAAACAGATGAGCCAGAGCCGTTTACTTCAAATTTGCCTATTTCCTTGCTGAGTTGGAACTTTGTTTAGGAAACGTAGACCCATAAAACTCACTGTCCTATATTCAGTGTAGTACTCTTTTCATTTTGAGGATTATTTATCTGTGTACTGATCTTCAAAGAGTTCACAACAGCTTTTGGAATTTCTTCGTGATTAACGATATACTATACTTAGGTAGTCCGTTATTTTACAAAGCGCATCTTCGGTGTCAATCCAATTTTTTTATTTCGGTTGAAGGTGCACCCATGTTACTGGTGCTTAAACCTTACATCTACTGCCGTGGATTATCTTGATGATGTTCAGATCAAAGGCCATTTCCTCGAAATTTCCCACTCCATTCGAACAGTCTCTATCTACCCTCCTGCGAAGTCAGTGGTCCTTCACACCGACTTGTTCACTAAATAGACACCATCGTATTTATTGTAAAACGCAGTACCGGATATATTTACTTTTTTACTACTCATAGTTGACTACTGCTATCTTCCGGGTCGTGTAGCACGCTCTTTTGTCACAGAAAAAACAAGTTGCATAATACGTTTCGGAAGAGAATGAAATCCAAACAACAAGCACGTTTCTATTCACATCAGTGACATTCACCAAGATTTCATTCGAAATGGAGCAATTGTTTTGCCCGTTCTCCGTCATTCGGATTCAGACAGAATGGCGAGCAGAGTTGAAGGTGACTGGATTTGAACAGCTAAATTTTCAATCATGATCAGGGATTGATCATGGAACTTAGCAGACTAAAGCACAAATCCAATTCGACCAATGCTACATTGCACCTAATACCAATCAAATTACAAAAATTAAAATGACGTAAAAGTACATTCACCGTGGTTTGAAAATCGATAAGTGATTACCATTGTCGGAATCTAACCATACCCGCTCTAATAGCTTAGGAGCCTAATGGGCCCTTTGTTTATCGAAAAACTGTCCCCCATTTATCCATGGATAATGCAACCTCGGAAAATAAATTTTTTTCAAGGGGTAAGCAAAAATAGAACAAACGTAGGCTTCATTCTGACACACTATATTTGATTCTCATGTGAAATATCAAGAAAATAGTGTGACCCTCGTCACTAAGGTATTCGATTAGAATGATTAGCCTGGAAGATACGTGATCATGAGATCCATGTAAAAATGTACAAAACTTTCAGTGATATGTAAATAACTAGTTTGAACTCTATTCGTATCGGACATGCTTGCAGAACGACTCGGGTAAGGTCAAATAAAGGCGTTTCGCATAACGGTATTAAAACAAGATTTTTGTTATTTTGTATTTGAATTTAGAGGAAGTTAATTTTCACAACTGCACAGAGGGTGTCTCAATGAATTTTTGCTCCTCCCACCAAAACGTCCTGGCTAACTGCTTCGATAGCACTACATACTGTATTTGAGTGCCCTTACTAAATGTTAGGGTTGAGAATTGTAACCTCTTACTGTGGACTACATGGTCGACGGCTGACACATTTGGCACATGGCTTCCTAACCCAATCCATTGGCTGATTTTGTGTTTACCGTCACTCCTTAGTGTGTTCATTTTCGTTTCGCAATTATATTTGTCAGTCAATTCGAACAAAGACCAGAAAAAGAAAAAAATTACTGTTACCGCTGTTTGTACTCACTGGAAGTGTATAGGTCTGTGAAATCGAATTAGTATAAAACAAGAATATGCGGGGTGATGGTCAATTGACCGCAAACGACAACTACTCTTTAAGCTTCACTGTTTAATGAATCAAAAGGAAGTGACGCAAGCTTTTTACTGTAAATAGTATGGTTCTCTTAGTAGCTCGGTCAACTGTTGCCACAAAGAGTTGACCAGACTTTCCCGAGATAGTTAATAAAATCAGAGTAAAATCGAACATCGCTGCTTCCTAACAACAAGCTTCCTCAAATATATTAACACGCGGAAAATACCATTCATTATTCGTTAAAGTTACGGAGAACTCAAGCTGTTTGCGTTAGGGATATATATTGTTTCGGATTTTGTGTAGTCGAATCTCCACGTTCATCTCACCCCCCCCATCACACTCAGACTCAGATCGTCCACCATCCCCTTCAGAAAAAATGATTGTACTAATTTAGCTTCAAACAGAGCTTCGTAAGTGATGACTGGCCGCAGGTAAACAGAATGAACAGTTAAATGTCATACGACGAAGAAATTCTGATACAAAATCAGGAATACGAAAAACAATAGAGACCGGATAGAGAAATAACCGATGGATGATCGGTGATTGCATTCGGGGAGGGGGTTAATTGCCAGTCATCTGTTTGGTCTTCTGATTAACGCGATCAAGAGAGAAGATGGAACCTCCTCACAGGACATGAATGTAATACTTGAGTGTTTGCGGATTTGAACCTCGTGTACGAATGTGAATTAAAAAATCTATCTACCTGGTTTGCAGTATGAACAATAATGTGCAATGCACACGAGTGCTCAGCTGGAGTTGTTTGAATATCTGAGTTAATGTGTCAATGAATAGTACGCCACATTCTGACACTTTTCACAAGTTTGCAGCAATTTAGTTATGTATAAAAAATAAATAATTTAGTCAAACAGAAAATATCATTGGAGTGCATCAACTGGTTGGTTACTGTTACGTGATTCCGCTCACCTATTTTCGCCAAAACCCGCAGTACGGACGAAAGAAACCGTTCAAAGTCAAACTGGCCAAGGCACGTGAAGTTTTGGGCAGTTTGCAGTCAGTCATGGAATACGTGGCTTCAATACTCGAGAAAATTGACTGGTAAGTTAACACGAAATCGTATATCGGTCTGGGCTGACCGAAGCATGTACGCTTTTAAAATGATCGATCTATGTTCGAGACTTACCACTAAGGAAGTGACACCTCCCGTTAATAGTAATATGGTTTATCGGTTTGTTTATAACTCTTCATTAGACACACATCTCATACACATCGATTTGTGAGTGAAATTTTTAGACCACTGATATAAAGTAAAGGTTCACCTCAACTGGCTTGTCCATTTCATTTATTGAATGTCATAGAATTCGTTTTGATGGTCGACAAAGAGCAGCTATTCTGTTTTTTTCGGGACTCACCAGGGCATACCGCTGGGACTCGAATCGTGAACCTTTGGAGTTGGAGCCAATACCTTTAGCCTGATTTCAGTGGTCCATGGCCATCGTTCAGAGCTAACACAGCGATAATTTCGAATTATTTTGTTTGTGCACTACTCGTAAGTAGCACAACGCTTTATACGGAGTAGAAAAACCTTAGATAAAAAGGGCAAGCCAGGACAGAGTGGATTCTTGCGAGTGGACATTTTCCTCGGCTGTATTCGTTTTTAATTGGTGCTAGCATTTGTGATTAAAGCTGTACCAAACATTTACTGAGTTAGTAAGGATCCGAGAGGTGATTAATTGAATGGTATTAAACTCTGCCATCTACGGAATAACTTTCAGGTTAGGTAGTGCGTTTTACATTAAAATAATTAGTTTGCGAGTCCTGGATCACAGCCATGACTTTGAAAATCAAACTTGCCACATACGGCCTTTTTAATACCATCAAAAGGGGCTCCCGCATTAGGGCTAACAAAGAGCATGAAACTGACAGTCAGCACGATGCTCACATTGTGATAATCTCAATGATGGAAGAAAATTTAATATAAACCAACAGTATTTTATCCCTTCTTCGAAGCATACTCGATTCAGCCATTGTATCTGGTTAAGTTAATATTCATTCATTCATGTCATTTCTGGCCTACTGTATTGTGTGCACACGAGTTACCTGCCGTTCATTCATGCGACAGTTGCTGGTTTGAGTGTGCCAGTACTATGGAACCAAACGCACCAACTGATACAGTCCATGTGATAACCCAAACTGCTTCGCAGTAGCCAGTTGCAATTTTTTCGGTGAACCTAATCAAAATCTTACCGTATAACTGAATATGTTAGTAATGCATCAAAACATTAAAACTGAACAACAAGTTTCTTGTTTATATCACTTCAGCTTAAAAACATTTAGATTGACCAGAAGTCAGTATAAAAAACATTGGTGTATAATCCTAGTGAATGTGCAAGGTTTCAGAGTCTGAGTTTTAGTATGGGAATTACTTACAAGCTCATGGTTCTCTTGTACCCGTAGGATGTATACTTCATGGAGTTGTCTCTCGGCAAAAAATAGAAACTGTTTTGTATGAACATAAAACATGATGGGGTCTTCAGCTGTTTTCCATTTTTAGTTGTGTAAGAATGTCGGGGTTTCCAGGGTTTTATCGAATCTCCGTTCGAGAGATTCAACAATTGACGTACACAAGACGACCATGCGAGATGGAAGAGTAATATAAGTGATGCATGCCCTGACGGCGAAAGATAAATACCGGCAGACTAGCCGAAACTTTTGAATCACCAACTTGAAGGGATATCCCATGAGATGGATGTTGGGCAATAACGTGAGCAGCGCACAACAAGGATAGTCTGACATAGTTCTGACATACTTGGTAAACCCTAACCCAATCTCCTTGTATTCGGCAGTATTGGGTGCAACATAACCCCAATTATTGTAGTCCCTCCCCAAAGATCAGGCAATGTAATCCCTTGACAATCTTGGTGGACGCCCCGGAATAATAGGATCATTTGTAGCCATGGACTCCGGGCTGGGATGGCGTACTCTGTGTTCGGTCGAATGTACACTGCTGGCGAACTTTGGAACAATACTGGGTTCAACCGAACAAACGTGCACTTAAGCAAGCTGAGACTCTTCATAGCTGCAGACGAAGACTTGTTGCAATTATTCGATCAGTTTAAGTCATGTTGAATAATAATACCTAGGTCCTTCTCACTTGAGGTATGGGGCAGTTTTTGATTTCCGAGAAAATACTGAGATCTATTCCCGTGATTTATCGTTAGAACTCGGCATTTGGAAACTTTGAATTTAATTTCGTTCTCCATACACCAATGAGTAGCTTCATTAAGTGTTTCTTATAATGTTAGCGACCCTTCGGGAGAGTCTGTAAACAGTATTGTTTCTGGTCCCAGAACCTTCGGTAGATCATTTATGAATCAAGTCGGGGACCGAGTATAGACTCTTGTGGAACCCCGATTGTAACGTTGATGGCGCCGGACAGGGAGTCAGAAACACGAACGTAGTCGGACCAATACTTGAATCCAATGAAGCACGAGACTTCGAATGCCGCAATTGTAAGGCTTCTGTAACAGTGTTTGGTGGTTCAACCGATCGAATGCTTTCGAAAAGTCCAGATAAATCACACCCATCGCCTCCCCCTCGTTGACTGTTTGATCAGTTCGTTGCGAACAAGAAACAGGTTGGTTTTACCAGAGCCGATTTTGCGCTGGCGAACGAATACTTTACCTTTCCAAATTCTCCATCATTGAATCCGTCATAATCGATTCCACGTATTTAGATAGCAATGGAAGGAAGGTTATAGGCTGGTGGTTAGCTGAGTCACTACGATAACCATCTTTGTACACAGGTGAAATAGCCCCTTTTTCACGATTTATGTTTGGTTGAACATTCATGGGAATAGAATAGCTGGTGGTTCAGACCGGTGATTCGCCAGTCAGGTTCGGGTTGATGGGTGTATATTGTCCGCACCTGAGGGTGCGTTTTTCACGAGCCATTCGTTTTGCTTTGACGTACTCAGCAGTACATGTTACGTTGCTCAGCAAAGAAAATGAAAGATGATGCAACCGGCGAGGGAGCTGTAGACCTTCAACCTTTGGTTTAGTAATAGTTTGTAATTCTGAGTTTGCTTTCGCTATTGTGGTGGCTGCCTCTCTCCCACTGCAACTTAGTGCCGGTAAGCCAAATTGAACTTCCCGAACTGAGCTAACATACTTATCAGTTTGGGGCTAGAGATGAATCTAAATTCCAGCAACTCTTGTTATATCAGCTTACACACCCGAATCAGTAAGGTTACATTAATTCTTAGCATTCGGTAATTATTCCAAGTGACCATATTCGAACAACGTTTATACCCTCGCCATGAGAGATCCCTCGGAGATATGCATTTCCTCGTAAGTCTTCAAGTAGATGATGTTTGAATGTCAGATTTGTTGATAACTCCAGTCATAGTCACTACAGTTAGTAGATTTGTAAGACTTTCGAGAAAGTGTTGCCAGGAGACCAGCGGATTCAGTTCTTCACCATGAGTAGAAAGCGCTATGTTTTAATAATAATACTAAAATATAAAAGAAACCAGTTTCGAAACCCTGTGTAACCTATGGATCAGTTATTTGGAGAACGTTGTTAACAACAGAGAGATAAATTTATTTGAATAGATATATGAGCACTGCGTCCCAGGAGGAACGGACCAGTGATGGATTCCACCATCAGCTCTTCATTTGTCAACACTAAATCTAGTACTGATGGTGACTGCGGGTTTCCAAACCAGGCGGTTGTGCAGTGGATAAGATTCAAGTAGCTGTTTGAAGTGATATTCGAATAATGGAAAGACTGTTGGTTTCAATTGCCCGAATATACATACCATCCATACCCATTGTGAGAAAACACAAAGTAGCGAACAAGCTCGTTTGCGGTGATTCTTCTACAGGCTAATACATCACAATTTATATCAAACTGTTTGGCAGAGGGGGGCAGATCAAGACAAGTTGGAAAAGAGATAATTGACATTCTAGTTCAATGACCGGATGTCACTCACATTTTGGTCCTCACACGTGCGCACTTGTTTGGGTCACTAGGGGCGGGTGGGGGTGGCTGTGTCTTGTCTTGGAAGACCGAATGTTCTTAAGATTTGTTTTTGGGACCATAGGGGGGGGATCATTTAGGTGGATTTCGATCGCTTCCGCTGTATCCAAAATGCGACCCCTAATCCTATTAGATCACCAGTTGTGAACTAAGCAGAGTGGTTGAAACGCCTCGGCCACATTAATTACGTGGTTTGATTCCACTAGGCGTGAAACGATTGAGCTGTTAATGGTCCTAATTACTCTGCTGTTCAACTAGGTCGGGTGATGCTCAAGGACTCGCTCGGATAAACGTCTACTCGTGCGGCCAATGTACCTTGCCCCACAGGAACAGGTAAATAGGTATACACAGAAAGAGATGGCAGAAACAGGCAATTTATCTTTGAGCTGAAGGCGTAGAAGTGGCCTGGAGATGAACATAATACGCAGTTTTTCCGCGGGGAATGCTTTTTCTACAACTGTACAGAGCTTACGTGTCATCATATCGGCAGTTGTCACCCTTGAAAGGTAGCGATATGTAAACCGGTTTCTTCTCCGCAGTAATGGTCTTATTTGGCAACCGGTGACGACCCAGAATGTTGTCCACAAATCGCACGGGGTATCCGTTTTGAAGGAAAACATCTCGAATAAACCTCGGTTCTGCATCAATGGTATAGACCGTACATATTCTCCGCTCCCTGGTAGTGAGGCAATGAACCAGGTTTCCTTTTCGTTGCAAAAGCACATAGCTTTTGAAATGGATCTACCGATTGTTCCACGATGGCTTCCTGTGGATGGCGCGTTGGATAGTTCCGTCTGATCGACGACTTAGTAGAACGTTCAGAAATGCAAGCTGCTCATTTTCTTCGCTCTCTAGAGTAAAATTAATGTTTGGATGAGCTGAATTAAATACTTTCAGGAGTCTTGACAGATGCACACTGTCATTGACAAAGCACTAAATGTCATCCACATAGCGCTGGTAAAATGTGCAACGATCGATTCTCCGTTTTAGAATGTTATTCTCCAGCTATGCCATGAAGATATCAGCGAAAAATGGACCCAGAGGAGATCCCATTGCTGCTCCATCTATTTGGAAATAAATTTCGTCATTGAATTTGAATTGCATGTTATGTTTGCAACATCCGGTCATAGAATGTTCATTATCCTTTTTCCTACCTGTTATGATTTCTTCCCCTTTTCTTCTAAACAGTTTGGTATAAATTGTTATTCATTAGCCTGTAGAAGAATCACCCCAAACGAGCTTGATCGTACATTTGTGTTTTTCTACAATGGTTAATGATAGTATATTCGGAAAAGTTCGCAATTTTCACTAGTGAATGCCATACATTAGCCTTAATTCACACGGCTTACGTTGTGCAGTGGAAGTGTTTTAATTGCGCTATATGATTTCATCTATGAAGATTACCAACTTCAGAGTTCATACTCAGAAAAGTGTCAGTTGAAAAGCATCCTAAATATTGAACTTGAACGTCTTATCGAATTGCGTAATCACCATAAAATTTATGGTACATTTCGCTGCGTCATTTTGATCGCAGTGGGTTTCATAGATGTATCTTGTTTAGTTCTACATAAATGATCAAATGGTCATTTTGATTAGTCAATACTTGATGGGTGTTTGCGTCGGTAACACAGAGAACCTAAAAGCGGCGCACAATTTAGTCAACATTGATGCGTTTGTCGAGTGAGTGTAGTCGATTGATATTTGATTGCAGCCGTTTAAAGTGTAACTCACGAATAATATAGCAACATCGTGTGTACGGGAGAAGTAATGACTCAGATCTTGATCATGCATAATCGATATGGGTTAGGGAAGAGCGATCCGATATGGGTTTTCAAGGGTGGTGGTCAAACACATATGCGTAAGCGTTCTAGTAAGTTAAACTCCAATATATGCCGTGGGAATTGAGGCATGTGCGATCGAAACATTTTGCACAAGTCTCCGCCACGCCTCACCTGTATGGTAGTCATCCAGGCATCACCACGAGGCTTGAAAAGTACATGAATCCGGTAGCTCTGTCGAGATCAGCGAGATAGCTTAAAATGATATCAAAACACTTTGAAGTGATTCTGGACCGACATAAAACCATACTGAGAAATCTTGATGCTTAGTTAACTTAAAGTGATAGTCTGACTTCTTGAAATGATATTCGGACAACTTGAATTGGAAGTGCTTGGTGTTGGTCCTTCTATCTGTATTAATATAAAATCATGACCTATGAAAAGAAACGCATGGCTTCAAAAACTATTCTCGGAATACGAGGAACCTCTCTCATTCTTGTTTTTAAATCCTCAAGCATTGATTCATTTTTTGTTGTGAATTTGAGTGGGAATCCCTGAAGTTTTAAGTTCATAGGTAATTCTCAGATGAATCATTGAGCCCTAAATTGAGACGCAGTTATTCATTGTAGATGCTTTTTGTAACTGTTCCCCCCAAGCTTTGGCCAAAATATGCGAGTCCAGTCAAAATTGCCGAAATATATTTTGAAGTCAACGAATGCTGAAACATTTTGTTTTCTACAACTGTTGATGCTGCAAAGCTTGGTTAAAGAATTAGGTGTGGAGATCGTATACTGAGCAGCTACCCGTCGCAATGGTATCCAACACCGCACAACATTTAACAACGGATCATCAAACCGTTTGGCGCACCTCGTATGGCTTCATAGTTTTCAGTGAACCAGTTTTAATGAGCTAACTAAAAAGCAAATTAAAGAATTAAAAGTGCTAAAATGTTCAAATTTACTGAAAGCTTCCTTAAGCGGATCCAAAAAGGGACTGTTTGGTAGAAGAAATCGAGTTGGTGGTTAGCATGTAACTGCGCATCCAATGAGCGCCGATGAACGGCGCATTGAGAAAGGTGAAAACAACTGAAAAACCGGCTTGCCCATTAGCGATTGACTAGGAACGTATTGACAGGAACCCATTGAAAACATGTCGGGTAATCTTTCTATGACGTTTATATTTTAAAATGCCGGCGACAGATGAACAAGCTTTTGTGTTCATGTTGGGTCCTTTGCTGAATGGGAGGCTTCGAACAGCAATACAGCTCTTCTTGGAGCTCTTATCTCGATACTGGTGCACTTTCAACAATTTGATCATGAATGATCTCCATAGCCGTCAATAAATCGTTCTGCTTACGCTGAGGGTCTGCGAGAGTTTTTTATCGCTTCTATCTATTGATCGTAGAGTTATTTTTATACCTGTTACTTGGAACAATAAAGTTGCTGATCACAATATCCTTTCCAGGTATTTTGCGTGACATAGGCATCTGCTTAGTTCAATCCGTCGCAAACAACAAATCGAATCCCTGTCTATTAGTGCTCCAGTTTTAGGGCATCTACGTTGCAGCGCAACGATGAATCGCACAAAACTACTCATTACTTATACAAGCACAATTATTGCTCCGTGTGCATTCGTTTGTCGCCCTAAAAGTAAACTAATAGCGGAATTTTTAAATGTAACGCCAAAATTTTAATGAAGTCTAATTTTGTGCCATTGATTGTGTCAAATTTCAGACTCGAGTTACCGACAGAAGGCCTTCATTCAAAAATGCCATTGATGCAAAAAGCGGACGACTTTGCGCGAGCACCAATTAAACAATGGCACAANCAAGAAATTGGGCTCCAAAAAAAAGGAAAAGCATCGAGAAAGCACATCCATCAACCAGTCTGACGGCGATGATGTAAGTCGGGATTTTGTATCCTCACTTCTTAGTTTTCTCGATCAGCACAACAGTAGTACGGGATCGATCCATTTTTTCTGTTGTAGATCCCAGCAGCGACTATACAATCCGTAGGTTGTTTGTTAAAGCTCCGAAGATAGTTCAGTTCTCGTCGATTAATATTCTGAACTTTGAAATTTATTAAGAACTGCTTTGCTGCACTTTGATGTTCCGTTCTGTTTCAGTTTCTACACTCAAACAATTACTAGACATAATTTTTTGATTATTTTGTTTTTAAATACTAATACAAACATCCTTTCAATCAGTTAAATTGATTCTGACCAGTGGGACCATTTCCATTGATGAGAGGACCGAGTTGCACACCATGAGGAGTCCGCAAGTTGCTGATAAGACCACCGTCTTGGAGGATAACTGTGAATCAAACGAGATCAGGCTTATTTAGTGAGCGATCGCCGACGAACTGCGGCAGAGCCCGAAGAATCGGTCGTGGTTCTCTAAGCGGCAATCCTTCCCATAACAGCGGCGCTGCTAAAGTCGTCAATGTTTACAACTTTCCACCCCGATGATCTTGTGTTCAATTCTCTCCACAACTGCGTAACTTTCCGCATTTCATCTCCTCCGTATGAAAGCATCTTATCAAACACCAATACCCTTATTGAAATATGTTTCGTATTGTTGAATCAAAGGAATTAAAAGCGTAAATTAATAGTGTTAGCACGGAGTTCAAACAACCCGTCAGATCACGCATCCATCCGAAACAGGCCACACACGCTCGCAACGCTCCAGACAAGCTGAGCCCGATTACATCGATTGGATCAATCAATCGATATGCCAAGGCCACAATTTGACTGGGACGTCCCGGGCAGTCTTCTCGTGTACGTGATTGTGCTAGATTGTGGCGTATCGAAATCTAACTAAATAAATACACATTGACTGTGGTCTCAAGCTGTGTTCTCTCTTCGCGTTATCGTGTGGGTGTAAGCAAGAGTCGCTCGTGTCATTTGTACAGCTAGTCGAAACACAACGAATAGTAACCCACCGGCGGTGTTCTGATGCAACATTTGTGGCCCTCTGGTTATCACTTTTCATACGGTCGACAAGTCTTTGCAAGGGCACCGGATGCAATCAACTACTGATCACCTACCTGCCCGAATATTCAGGTGGAACTTTAAATGAAAAGGTTGACCAATACTAGGACACCGCTTCACAGGAACCCCTGTATAATCTTTTGACCGATGGAATCAACGTATCTCCTAACTCGAAATTGACTTGTGCTGGAGTAAATCGTAATCAAAAATCTGTGAACGAATAACTTTTATATCAGTAGCAGTAGCGCAGAAATAGGAGCAAGTTTTTGAAATATAACCCACCTGTTGAACAGGTAAATCCGCGATATAGTTATAGTGGTCTGATAGCTTATGGTCGTTAATTTAAAGAAAACAAGCCAATTAATCATCCGGAATGGAGTTGTAGTTAATCTGCTCAGATGATCTCAAAGAGGTTTGTGAGCCCGATGGATTTTCAGGTTTTC
>UZAN01042045.1:9273-26663 GCA_900618425.1 Echinostoma caproni
AATGCGGGTATACGTTTCAGCAGGCAACTGCATCATCTTTATCAGCTTGCTCTATGCATTTGATAAATGATAGCACAAACGCTTATGAAGGACGACGGAATGCCGAAAACAACTGGCGAACTCCATAAAGGCGCACTATTCAGCTTTAACGGCTTGTGTCCGATCACAGAACGAAGAATCACCGGCATCTTCACTAAACTCAAGTGCAAGCCAACGATATCTTCTCTCAACTACGAGGTAGATCGGATAATGAGGTGATCATTAGAAGGCTACCTCTGTATTAATATAACCACATTTCTTGCTCTCCAACTTAGAATATACAGGTGGTTTTGTTTTGCTGGACAGCACATTACGAAATTTTCTTTTCTTACCGATTTTGATAGTTCATTGGCTTAAAGCGATTAAAATAAACCTTTATTCAACCGTATCGAACTCAAAAACTAACAACCAACAACCGGGGAATCAAACATGTCTGCTCCATTAAATTTCTATGGTCACCACTTCTATTCATCACCCAAACCGAAGACAAGACTCATGTCTACACTGACTACACAAGAAGTGTATTCCTCATACTTCGCAACTCGATTTGGACACTAAGAGAAATTTAGCTTCAGAAAAAATTGTCACTCTTTTAAGCCACATTTCGCTGGTGATAACTTGCGCCTGCCAAACTTCAAGAGGAGATGATCAGAAGACTGAAAGTGTTCGATCATTGATGCCTCTGGAGAATAATGAAAATTACACGGATAGACCGAATGTCGAACGATGGGATAGTCCATTACTGTTTTAACGTTTGACAATTGCTAGTCTTCATCCAACTTTGCCATTTGTCGCATTTTGTTGACATATCACAACTTCAATCTATCCTAATCTCTACCGTCTGTCTCAGCGCAAAGCTATGTCCAGGTTGGCACTGTTGAACGGAGGGGCCAGCTAAAAATGTGGTTTATCACTATCAAAGTGAACGTTAAACATTTGGAATTATTTTGTGTCCGCATTTCATGCCACTGGCACTTGGTGCCAGACCTCTCCTTAAATCTCCGTCACTGGACAACCGCAATGCACGAAGCTTGCACATCCTCTCGTAGGAGCTAACCGCATGAAAGCGAGTAAGCAATATTGACTATGAATGTTAATTTACTTTAAAATTTAATACATGGTTTCGTGCATGTATGTGCCACCCCTAAGTTTTCCAGCAGGCGAACTTGCGAGCTGGTGGTAATTAAATTTTGAGTAAAAATAATGCATTTCTTCCCGAGTTACCGTTATCAGTTCCTCTTAATAATCTCAGAGAATCAATTTTGTGATTGCCAGCAGGTAAACTAAACTTGTTCCATTGCATTAATTGAGAATCCACGATGATTTTAACCTTTATTACACAAATAAAAAACAAAATGACCCATTGCAATCTCCGCATTGTACCGAAAACCGTATAAGACGTTATTTGCAGTAATGAGTGGAAGTTACTGAATTAATTCGACAATAAAATGTTATTTTTTTTCAATTTCGGTTTGTAGTTTCTTTCCGAAATGGAAGACCTGCATGATGGACTTGATTATTTTGGTGAGATTCTTCTCATTATTAGTACATAAACGTTTCATTCGAGCTCGGAGTGGAGTGAGAAGCTATCTTGAAGATGCTTTGTGCGGTTTGTTGGCCGCACGAGATAGAAATCGTCACGTTGAATCTAGCGCGTTCATGCTAAACTAGTACGTGCTTTGTTGGTCTTTTTACTTCCCGATTGGGTATTTTAGTTTTTGGCACGTAAAAAATGGCACACACACCACACTCCGAGAATACGAATATGTCAGTCTGACTCCTTATAACAGACTGAGCTTTTTATCCAGTGTGTGGACAGCCTTTCAATCGCTGGAACACTTTAGTAAGAGTGGGAACAAATTAAGATTGTTTTTTTCTCAGAAACCACCCCAAACGAGTTCTTTTCATTGATTCAATTGTTATGTCCGGATTTTCCTAGAAGAATGTTAGTGAGAACGGTGGCGTGAGTTTTATCTTTACCTAATCATTTCGTCTCAAGGTCTCTCAGAGCTGGTCAGCAGGATGAACTCTCTCCCACCTTTTCCGATCTGTATAGAATGTTCCAGTTTCATGTGTTCTATGAAGGTGAGGCTGACATCATGGTTAAATGACGGATCAGATTTTGTTTCCAAACTGATTAAATATTTAGTGGTTTGTGACAACCCTGTACATAATTCGGGTGTGGCTACACAGAATCTGGATTCCGCTACCTTGGAAAGCGATCAGCCATCTGATAACGAGACCGATTCCCCTCCTTGTGGTATATTTATCATGTGATTTCCGCTTTTTATTCAATTGAAGCCGCCATACAAACAGACTTCTCGGAGGATGTGGCGCATCCGAATAGTGGACTTTGCGTGAACACTGTTCGTTTCAAATTGTTTGTTCCTGAATTGTTTCTGGATGCAATCTTTCCGTGAGTTGCCTTTGTGTAACTGAAACGAACGTGCGCTTTTGATTTACCATTGCGTTGTGGCTAACAGTCCTAAGTTCCCCATCTCCTCCCTTCGGTGCATAAAGTCTAACGTAAAGTCAAGCGTAATTTTTCATAAGCATCCAATAATGGTTTAGCGCATTCTGGTTACCCCGTTTATCCGTTCCAGTTGGTTTTAATTATAATTAAAATTCGTTCTACCAGGTAAAATGGAGCCATAATCTTTAACATATTTAGCTATAAATACTAAGGTGACTGGTAGCCTTAGCATAGTGTATCGGAGGTTGATCTTTGCTCCAAAAACAGAGAAGGGATTTGAAGAATGATATTTGAAAAGGCCAAATGGTAGCTCGGTAGTAATCATTGTTAAGCACATCGCTGCAAATGGTTATGCCATTAGTGTTTTAACGAACTGTCAAGGCAGCCTTATTTGAACTCTCATTGGTTTCAGAAACCTAAGGGATTTTTGATGCATTATGTGGTATATATACATGTATACATACATCATATCGCAGAATGAAATAATTTCACTCAGTTTTTATCGCCCTAAATGTTTGACAATTTAGATGTTTGTCCGGTTTGGTATTTCATTTATTCTATGATGAGCAAAGTGGTTTTGAAAAAGATGAACTCAGAAAAGAACTACATCTTGTATTATGTTTGAGTTTTGAACTGAGAGCCTGATAACTTATAGTGCTTGTCTAATACATACATATGCTTTTGGATATTTTGTTCACGAATAATCGATTGTTTGACGACTTTGTAAGACATTGCAGCTAACTGATAGTACGGGTGTCATTTTTGTTACCTTGTATCAGATCAGGTTTACACGTTCTGTTTGATACTGTATTCCGTATGTTCAGATTAGGTCCATGTACAAGAATTTAGGTTTAGGTTCTTAATTGAGCAAGAATCCCATAGTACTGCTAGAATAAGCATTGCTCTTTGCATTGGTCTGTGACTTTGGAATGACAGCCACCCAGGGGGAAAAGAGGTAAGGTCAAACTTACTGTTAGCACAGATAGATCCACCCATGTCTCCCCCCACAACTGAATTTGCACCTGATAGTGAAATAAAGTGAATTATTGACTTGATTTGAGATAATTTAAGCTAATAGTTGAACCACGGAAGTAACATAGACAAATGCAATGATGATTACGAGGACTGAGCATGTTAACAGTTTATCATCGTTTATCAGTTTATCATCGTATTAGTTCATCTTCCTCTCCTTTCGTTGCGCAAACACATTCGCTATCCATCCCGAAGGGTTCAAAATGTTTTCATGAACTGGAAATCAAGGCAAATTGATCTCATCGTGATGAGGCTGACGAAGGTGGTTGTTTGCCCTAATGTGTAAAATAAAAGACTCATATTAACGGTTAATCCATTGGAGGCTTTAGAATTGTAGAATGCTACAGCCAGGTTGAGTCGAATAGTCCCAATTAGGGAGACTGAACAATCACAAATTCCCATCCTATTTTTCTGCCAATTCAAGCCAAAGCAAACCACATGCAGCTTTCTGCCCTCATCAAGCAAATTTGCAGCATTTTCAACAAAGTAACACGGAGCTGGTGACGATAATTAATAAAACAGTACATACAGTGAAAATAAAATACCAGAGCAGGAAATGATTAATCAAATTCCCAACAAACAATATATATATATGTGTGTGGCAAATTTTATCTCGATTGACTCTGTAGGCGCTAGGCGGCACCGCTGAGGCTCCGTGAATAATCCCAAACTGGTGATATATATACACATGTATGTACGTATCACCTGCTTGGGATTTAATGTAGCACCAACACAATGACTGAAAAGTGTCTTCGAGTTGAATTTCTAGGACCTTAGACCGGTAGTGCCGGGACTGTTATCTGACGAGAAAACCACCGTACGGTGGACTTTGAGACCAGCAGGGTCAAGAGTGCGAAGTGAAGATTGTTTAGCAAATCGTCAAAACCATCAACATCAGACTGAAGAGTAACTCGGTTCAAAAGCATTCTTTCGAAAATTTGCAGCAGACTAAATGTTATCCACGTATATCTTCAGGAATCGGGAATTCTTCTGGAGAACAGAAGAAACTTAAACCGATCAGTTGTAGGTATTACAGCCTGTTTTTCAGATACACATAACGGGGGAGGATGAATGAGGGTCACGACCAAGTCTACGATTTATTTCAACATCTGAGCAAGAGATTTTGCGTAGACTGCAGAGCTATTTTGATACCGCTCACATTACCCGCCAGTGTGTTTTTTTTGCCCAGAATACTTTCTGTCCGCGATTCAAGTATTTTATCTCTTTCCTTACCTTATCCGTGCGTATGCAATTAACCAATTGGTGAAAATCGTCACCTCAAAACAGCAAAATGTGGGGGGGGGGAAGTGATAGAAAATTTACTGATCCGTAAAACTAAGTAGGAAAGAGAGTCTGAGAAGTAACAGTCTAACTGCTCAAAATATACGCATACACCTACCTCGTTCGAAGTGTGCAAATGTAGCCTCCTATCTGGATCGTGGGATTTTTCTGAGTTCACGTTCCACCGAGTCTTTTCCACTGCTTAGACCGGCCACTCTTTAAAAGTCATGCCATCTCTGGAGTAGCACATAACCGCCCCTAAAAAAGAACGAAAAAGTTGATAACAATAAAAACTGTGTGGATGAACAAAGGTTATTTCTGCCGGACTGCCCCAGGAAAATTCAACGTCATGGATGCAAATGAAGAACCTGTAATAGCCGCAGTTATTTGCACTGTGCAGTTGTATGGAACTGCTCCGAGAACTTGAATAAACATTTGGTTCGGGAATTAAATGAAGCCAACTTTTGATTTGATTTACTTTTCCTGTCGTCATTTTGCTCAACTTTCCTCGAACTACTGGAACGGTTTGATATACATTTGTTATACAGTTTTAAAAGAACCAACAATGTTAGTCTATCACAGAAATATGATGGCCTTATGTCCGTTTTTAAGGGTGTTCAGATCGACTCATGAACAGGGATCGTACTTACAACAAGATTCTAGTTCTTCCCGTGCACGATGGTAAACATTGGTTCCCCGATCTGATTCGCCCTTCTCCCAGACGTTGGTACCTGTGCTCCCCGATGGATTAGTAGTTCTGTCTACACGCATGTGCTTATTTTACTTCTAAATCTGAATTCAAACCGAATCCGGTCTTTCAGGAACCAAAAGCAAATCTGAGAATCTTATGTGGCTTTTACACTTCACGTTGTATTTCGCTTTCTTCGTTGAAACTACTCAATCGGATATTTTTAAAATTCTGAAACAAAAAGGAGTGCATTTTATGAACACCAGGATCAACTACTCATGACCGAAATGATACGAGTCCAAATTCCACTTTTCACTTGGTATATATGCTTACACACACACGTTTTAGTCTGTTGGTCAGTTCAAAAGCGTTTTACCACAGTTTTGAGAACAAACCGGGTCTCATTTTACCCGTTGGACTTTATACCGATTATTGGTTGCTGTTTTCATCCAATCACGTAGTACCGACGAAAAAACAACGACAAGGGACATGAAATGAGCTAAAAAATTCTCTCTTTGTTTTGTTGCAAGTCCAGCTGATGTGGTGTTGACTCCGGGACGACATATGATATGTGGGTTTCGTAGATTGGGACGAAAAACAGCGAACCATCTTCGTCTAGACACACATCCACATGTATAAATAGAAATACTATTTTGGAATAAAGCAGACAAATTAGAGATGATGTGAACGGTGAGTGGCTCACCGTGAAATGTGTGATCTTTTCTCCCCGCGTACTATTGGCTAGCGTATACTAAACACAGCGATTGTATCTGTCTGTATATAGTTATGGAGGTGGTGAGTCTCGCATTCATTAAACGGTAACCTGTTTGTGATTATGTTATTCGTTATCGGAACCTGTCTAAAGGCTTTATGCGAAGGCTCATTCAGTTGACTATTTTATTACCATGGCGTTTCGATGATCATCACAATGAAAGGGATCTTTCAAGCAATAATGCATGGAGTACGGTGAGGTAACTGAAATGAAATTAATTAATTTAGTTCAAAACTGGATCCATGGGCACGACTCGATAATCTATGCCATCCATTGTATGTATGTATGTGTGCGTGCGTGTGATTTTGTTTTTCAGGATAGTCGACGTGTACACAAACAGGGATAATTCTGTTCGTGATAACAGAGCCCGCTTGTTAAAGCGGATAAGATTACTTGACTCAATAATAATACGCCCGAAAATGTCGAACACAAACAAGTTCATGGTTAAAGTCGCCTTCGAGGACAGTTCGGTTTCTCAATGGATTACACAGAGCTCTCCTTCCTTTCTGTTTCGTCACGGTTAACTAGGAACGTAAGTATATTTTGAATTAAGCAACACGTTTATGATAGTGGGCACACGTGTTACCGAATCTTAGGCTTGTGAGCAAGCTGGAGCGGGAAACAAGAAGACACGTAAACAGGCGAAACGCCCAAGCGTCTCACGTCATCCGTACTCGGTCAAGCATTCAAACAATCNGAATCAATCAGCGAAGACAGTGCAGTGCTAACACCTAATTGGCTGGATCCGATCGATATTGTAGTAGAGTTAGTCCGCACGACATAAAAGTGTTTTGAGTGTGGGAAACAGCATTGGCCAATGAATCAAGGAAATTATAGGCATGTAGGAAACACTGTACCGGATTGACATCCAATGAGAGGGTGACGCGCAGAAAACGAACCTTCAAGTCCAGGCAAATAGAACACGAGTTAGGGTAATCTACGTGTACTACGGGTAGATACGTACGTACTACGTGTAGATGCGGATAAACAGGCAATATGTACAACATACCTCAAGTTATGAGCAATCCGGCTCAGAAACCAGGCAGAGTAAATCGAAGTGGCTAGGGATACCGAATCAAGCCACTCGCTAGGCAACACCAGACCATAGAATAATGAACACCAAGGGAAACAGAGTATTTAAAGTGGGCAAAACGACCAATTAGAGCCATTCAGTCACGGGGGTGTTGTGTTGGTAATACGGATAGGGATTCGGTAATCGATATCGGTAAACAAAAGCGAACAGAANGGGAAACGGGTCACAAGAACCGACATCGAACAGAATTGCTCGTATCAATATGTCACCAAATGCATCATGCTGTAAAGACCAAATGTGTCTTCAAGGCGATGGTTTCAGTTCAGTTTCTACAACCATTAACCATGCACTATCGTGCGCCGGTATTGGTTGCTGTCTTTTGGCTGCCCATTTGGATGAACATGAGGAGAAATACAGGAAAGGTTGAAAGCAGAAGGGAGAATTTAGGATTTCATTGCACTAATTTCGCAGAGAAATCGACAAGATGCACGAACATCACTGTTTACGACACCCAGCCATATCACTCAAGGTGGTGGGTCGGGGATGAATACGGCGGGAATGACGCCCCTGCACGCAAATAAACCGGAATAAGGCGCTACATAGCGCGTCATGCAATGCTCACTTTTGGGGCGAAAATTTGGCGCAAATAACGTCGGGCTTTGCGCGTTTTCCTACGATTCACTCGAAATGACCCCTTTGGATCTAATTCACAATTCAGTTACTACCCACCCGTTTATATTCTAAGAACTTGTTACACTCTTAATACTTCACTCTCCTTTTATGGAAAATAAAACCGTTCGAATTCACCCCTGATTAAAGACTACTCTGTATGCAGAGTATTATATTATATATTATATATATTATTATATATTATATTCGAAACCCTCTCCCCGTCTTAAGCGTAAATAAAACTGTTGCACATTTGTCAAGTGGATAAACAATTTTGGAAAGCTTAGGCGTCTCTGGCAGCATTATATGCGTTTTTCCTAAACAGTTACCGAAATTTAGGTAACGCGATTTGCAAAGCGAAATTCCGGCGATAAAACGCGCTGGTGTGTCGGCAGGGGCTCGAATATTGACAGTGGGGTGGGGACATGGGTTATATCATATCGTATCAAAATGTATACGAATAAAGTCATAAGCGCTGGCAGCTGTGGACGAAAAGATATCAATGTATTCATTGAAGCCTCTCAAGTGGGTTGAGGTCAAGGGGTTTGCTAAAGAGTGAACATGCAATGGTCTGAGTGCGATGATCAAAGGTGATCTAAACAACGGATACATCCATTACAAGGCGAGGTGGGGTTCAAACGGAGGGTATTAGTCAAAAACTGAGTGAATGTTGAACAAACTGGCTTGTTGAATTTTACAAACAAATTGGAGTCAAATAAATATTGGTCACTCCATTCCTCCTGTTTCTAATCCTTGGAGGTCTTCGCATTCGAAGCCTTCATCTCTGCTTTACCACCCATATGTACCATGCCATCGTATCACCACATCCATGTTCCCAGGAAAACATCTACCGGCTACCAATGGAGATTTCATTTCCCTGGCTTATTGTAATGTCACACCCATCGAGTCAGTCGATTCGAACAAACTGGTTCTCAACCCCACGTACAAGGAAACAATGCCTTATGGGTTGTGTAACCGTGTCAGTTGTTGAACACGCTGACTCATATTCTAATCAGGAAATGTTCACTCAAACCGATCTACTGTGAGTTGAAAATCTCAACCGTTGGGTGACATAATGCGATATTCCACCTAAGTTTCTTACTGATTAGTTTTAGCTTTTAGCTTTCTATTCCCATCAAATATTCCGAGGTGTTTTCATTCATAATTTGCTCCGATAGGCCTTGGTATTGAGACAAAGTATATTCAACCAAGTATCCACTGGGATTGGTTTAACATAACTTGCCTATTTTAACACCCAACACCTCGTAGCTACCTTCCCCCTAAAAAAAAGAAATCATCAGATTTTGCCCCGCATCTTGCTTGCTTGAGCGGTTTTGCTTGTGCAAAGCTGAATACTGAACTGTACGCGAGAGAAATGGATCTGTAGGCAAGATGCAAAGCACACTTACACTTATAGCCGTGACGTATCCTGGTAGGCCATTTTCAATTGAATGTTCGGAACTTGAACGTGTTTGGAATTTAAGATATGTTGTTATAAGAAGAACAAAGGAAACGCATGTTTGGAAAAGAAATCGCTCACGATGAGATTAAGTTATTCCACCTAGAGACACAGCATTATTGGTAATTGCTAAGAGATATGTATTATTACGATATAGAATTTTTATTGCATAAGGTAGAAAGAGAGGCTGTAATGTTTTCTAATCTATGGGGATCTATGTTGTGGTCATGAGAATCGATCATCAAGGTTATCCAACTGTTAGGTGACAACATGCTATCCGCATCGATTACCAGTTCGCTGCTTTAAGGGTGGTGCTTTGAAATGCCACTATCTTCCCCCCCCCCGCTGTTTCGTTTCTCTGGCGAAGCTTGTTTTTCTGGAGCATTTTTATCTGACCAGAGTGGTTCATTTGTTATTAGTTAATGAAATACGAATAAATTGCAAATTATTGTTTGAATCATTATAATTGTATGGCCAATGTGCACTTAAATCCAGGAGCAATAAAGTAAACCGCTGCAAAAATCAACTGATTGCATACATATATGTTAAAAAACAGCAACACAATCTTTCAAATCAACAGACAATTTACATAACTGACGTTATACAAACGTGAATTCCCTCATCTTTCACCCCTCTTTCCTTCCTCTTCAATCAGTCTGCCATCAAAACAAATCCTGCGACTTTGTGCGAGTGATTTGATAAAAGAAGAAACACTCAATTTGGATCGATTATTTTACAATCTGGCGAGCGAACCTCTACTAGCTAAAGAAGCAGGTTTGAGACAGGAACTTTTTCATCCATACCCTTTAACTTGTCCCATATGTTGAATCCAATCAACAACATCTCGTGGTGTGGCTCTACTGGNTAAAAATGCTTCATTTCTGTGTTCTGATCACTTTGGTAGCCCCAGAAATAGGTTGCTTTGTTCTAATCGTCTGCATTGTCCACGCAGCTTTGTGTGGATTTTGGCTACATTTAAACTAAGCATGTATTTCACGGAATAAATGCACCAGCTCCTGCGTAAACGACAGACCGGGTTTGTCTTTTTCATTCTTCACCCGCACAAGTGCACTTTGGTTCGGCTCATACAAAAATTAACCTTGCACGTTTATGCAGCTGTTTCGATCGCTGTCCTTCGGTGGCTTACTTGGATGTAAGAGTGTTGAGTATTGCAGTAGGAACCTACGAGTAGCAACCGTAGGCTAGAGATATACAATGTAGTTAAACTGAACTGGCGAAGAAAACGGAACGATCAAATAAGCTATCGTTCCTGTTGACCACACTCTGCCACATCGGCTAGTGTCTCTAATCGTTGCTTAGATTGATCCCGAGGTTCCCAACCGGGAGGCCAAACAACAGGCCCCCACGCTCAAATCTTAGTAGTAGCATTAGTAGCGGTATTAATATGCATGTCTATTCCATATCTCTCGATATGTTTTGTTCCTCGTAAAATTCATATGTATGCAGCCCGATGGAATACCTGTCTGAGAAAACAAAGGGTTTTCGGTGAAATGATTTTTGTGGTAAACATTTGTTCTCTTGGCTATAGCAACACAATCCAAATGTTATCCAAATAAATGTGAATGATTCACCTTTGTTTATTTCATTTCGTAAAGCTGTTTGGTGTGCGTTCTAGTGCTCTGTTTGGGAAATAAACCCTTTATCAGTCTTATCGAAAAACAAATAGATTCTGTGTCAACAGCTCACAAGCCGATCGGAATAGAAAAAGTAAAGGTTCAACAAGGAGCCGTCAAATCTACGATTCATTGCATTCAATCTAGTTAAACAATGACAATCGGTAATAAGATTGGTTCTGACGACCCCGAGCCTTGGACGTTTGACACAATCCAAACGGTGTATGGTCCGATGAACTTAATTGCGATTATTACACTCCGCCTCCGTTGCATTGTGGGTCAAACTTCGGCTAGTCACACGATCCGGTTGTAAATCCTTCAAGAAAATCCACCTACTTGGTCTAGTCAATCCAGAAGTCCAGTCTAGTCTGATTTCTTTATGTTAAAGGTTGTTTTACCGTGAATTGTTTAGCACAGTTTGCGCTGCAAAGCGTGTGAAACTTAATGGTGATAATAATAATGATAATTTGTTTGTGTCAAGAATCTCGCTGATTAAAACGGCTGATTTATGAATTTGCCATTCTAAGTTTGTACTTCATGATGATGCTTGACCCTAGCTGATGCGCGTATAATGTACAAACTGCTTCCAGTCATTTCCTTGTTCTGTTGTTGTGAACTGTACTGGTTTTTGTCACTGGAAGTTGATGATGGTGAATTGTGATTAGAAGATTGATATGGGGCCAACAGCGATACTTTTCAATTAATTGTCACGGGAGATATGGACCATTTCTAATTCTTCGGCTTCATTCCCACAATCAGTCTGCAGCTAATGGTTACTGGGGGAAACTAATTCTTTGTTTTTCTCCTATTCGTTTACTTCCTTCTATTTAATATTAATCATAGTATCGACTTACGGAAAAGAGGTGGTGTGATTGGGAAACAACCATTTAAAAGACTGCTATTGGAGATATAGATTAGCGGAAAGTTGGCGTGGATCGAACACGACCTTTGGGTAGATATATCAGCTACTTTAATTGCTTAACCACCACCGCCACCTCACACTTATTTCTTTAGTGTTATCCATCACGGATGAAAAGTCACCTCGCATACAAAAAGCCCGATTGGTACTTACCAACCTGAGACATCTGCAAAGGGTCGAGTATATGCTGCGGTAGCTTTACCATACGGCCCGAAAACTTGACCATTAAGAAAACAGGAATAAGATAGACTGCTGGTGTTCGAATATCGCTGCCTAAGCAGTATTGCACGAATCTGGTGCGGCGACCGGACGAGCAGTGCTGAGGTTAGACGCAGAGCTTTAGGTAATCACGGTTTTCCACTGGAGCAAGTGGTCGATTTCCATTGATCAAGTTGGTTGGGCCTGTGTTAAGCATGTCACCAAATAGGTTGACATGCCGCGCGCTGTTCGCCGAGGTGAATAGTGAGCGGAAAAAAGCTAAGGGTGATCAAAATAAGACCTGGTATGAGGGTATGAAAACCTATGCCAGGAGACTCGGTCGCATAGGTCGCGCTAGGCTCCTGGACGGGATCATTGTAATCAATGAATGGTTATATAGTCTGACTGATATAGCTGGGAGTCGTAAGCAGTGGCGAAATAAGATAATATAATGAATGCTGCTCTCCGTTCTACACTTTCGTTACTATTTCATAGCCGGACGATAGCAATCCAAATCAGTGCAGTTGGTTATTGGTTGTGCAAAGCTGTGACTGACAGACGAAGTTCTCTACCCTTTTACTCACTGATTTCTCAGCATAACGTTGGATACTGTTCCGCTTTTTATCTACCCTACTTCAGGTCTACCGCTAGTCGGTCCACGTTGAAGTCGGACACTCTCTGGTCTCCAGATAAGGAGTATATTGTTCCACGGTACCTAGTTTTGGTTTGTTTACACCGTGTCAGATGATCGAACCTCTTCTTCGGTCAGGAGGAGCAGATCAATCAGCTGCAACAGTGATTCGGTGTAACCATTGCACCAAATTGCCCACAGCACGTTTTGGTTGTTATTCACGTACATTGAAAATATAGACATAACGCCAATTTCATTCAGTGTTCTCATGAGGTCTCGGTGTGTTTGTGATTGTCTGTGTTACTCTGATTAGACTGAAATCATCTGCACTCATCAACAGAAACGCTCTTATTCCCAGTTTTTATTTTCTCTATAGTGAATGATTCTCGATTTACAACTAACCTCGGGCGAAAAGTCACTAGGGAAGTAGTTGCAGATTACCAAATGATTTTATTTTATGGAGTGGAGTTTCGTCATGTATCGAGCCAATTAAACGTGAACTGCAAAGCTCGGAAGCACTGCACAATTGTTTTGAACTGTTTGAGCACCATCAATAGTGCGAATCTATCGACCCAACTGGTATGCTTGTATTTCGAATCTAAAAGCTGCTAAAGTTGAGAACAAACAAGTGTGCAACAAGCCTTAGTGGACTGGGGAATCTGTTCAACATAATAATGATACGCCTGTTATTGGGTTGTCCAAGATTATGATCTTCGATTTTCCGCTGTTCTTCTTTGAGGATTTGCTCACCGCTGTGCATTTTCTATTTCTATCGTAAATCAATGAAAATAAAAGCGTATTTATGTGGAAGCAACATCCCCACAGCGTACTTACCAACCGAAGCTCGTGTGATTGTACAGATTAGTCCTCTTTGTCCTTGTCGATTTCCCAGTATTTTTGCACCACTTGGCATCTCTTTCTTCCTTGTTTAATGTGTGTTGATAACGCGTCAAATTACACCACCACCATCAACTATGACTCGTGTCTGAAAATGCACTGTCAGTTCCCGTAGATCATGCTAGTCAATAATCCAGTTTTCACATAGTGCAATCCAGCCTTCCAGATCTTGTATGTATACGATATTCGGGCGGAATCCGTCAAGAGTATCGGTTTTATGTCAAAATCATCCAACCACGTACAATCCTCTGATTGTTTCAGCAAAGTTGTTTTGGTGAAATCATCCTTTTGGAATATCAGTTTTACAGTTCTATGAATACACTGAACTTCGCCATGTACAGAGCTAACGGTTTGATTAACTACCCGGTGATCAAGTGGATAGTGTGGTTGCCTACTATTTATAACGTCTCGGGTTCTATCCTCGATGTATTCGCTCGCTGATGAGACCCAACCAAGTCGAAATAGCTGTGCTTTCCAGCTTATGATTTATCGGCAAGTAATCGGAAGCAGTTTTATGAAAACGCTAAAATCGGTAACAGTTCACACCCATTTTCTTTTCCATCTCAGTTTATATCTAACAGGAGTACGGATATGGTCGCCAGCCATGTTCGATGGTGAATGCTTATTGAAGGTAGAATGCCTCAGAGCGAATATAAAAAAAAGCGTTCCGGAAACCTACGCAGTGGATCATAGAGAGACAGTAAGAGGTAAACATTAGCTGTTTGAGATGTCGAAAATCACTTGAGGCGCAAACCTGAGAACTACTGAGAACGAAGCGACAAGTAAAAAAATAATTTTTCTCGGTAACCGGTTTCCCCAATAATGAGACGGACTTGCAGACGGCGCTCTTGATCATGAAATCGAATCCTATGCAGTTAGAACAACAAGCAAAAGAACGAGACCATGATTCGCATGGCTACCATATTAGGTGGGAATATGCAGTCAACGTGAAATAGAAATCACGTGTTCAGACTGTTGGGACTTGTCTGGTTATACTCACGTGACTGATAATTTCAGCGGATTCATACATACATGCCTTGGTCTTTCTATCTGTTGTTCGGTTATGGTGGAAGCGTTTCGTTCGCTTTGTTTGTCACACGGCTGTTCACGGGATTAGTGTTCAATTCAATTCAGTTTATTTGCGATGCAGCAGGTTTTCTTGTGTGGTCTTCACGTTGTCTGATTGCATGTTATCCTTCAGCAGTGTTACGTTATACAGAAAATTAAGTTCTGAACAAATAAGGAGTATTTTATATCAGGAATGCCCTCGTGAGACGTGTTTCCTGTATCTATCATGACGCTTTGCTTTTGTTTACGATTAAAAAGCATTTTACTGCACCGATACGCACTAGAATAACCGTTTGGTGGAAAATTCTACGTAAGAGAAGATGGATCTGCAGCGTATATAAGCAATCGTATGTCACATTTAACTAACCAAATTGATGCCCTTGCGGCTCATAGTATGAATAGACTCCTCTGGCTAAACCAGCAATGGTCGAACAAAACACCCCAAAACCTAATAGCTGGAAAGGAAAATTTACTTTTAATTGTCACACACTTACTTTGATCACGTCCAACACAAATGACTCAGAGTGTTGAAAATAGTGGGCATTCATTGTTTCTATCTTTCGATTTAACGCATCTTCTTCCGTTAGAATCAGGTTTTACACCTGAATGTTATAAAAGAATTCACCATCGTGATTAAAATTCAGTCACCCTCGCAAAATCACACTGCAAACGTCAATCTGCAGGTTCGTTTGGTTGTTTGGTATCACAGTTTAGCCCAATGAAATTATCCCTATTCAGATCCAAAGTCGAACGTCTAACGACTGCACCCGTTTTCTGACGCAGTTGGCGTACACCTAATTCTCGTTTAAAATAGACTAGTTTTCCACCACCACTACCATTATTATTATTATTATTATTATTATTATTATTATTATCATTACTTTTATTATTATAATTGGTGTTGACGTTGCGAAACGTTTAGTTTTGTTTTAAGGGTTCGTTGAAAGTTGAAAATTGTTGTGTAATAAATTGGATTTGTTATTTTTTGTTTCATTCTATTTGGAATCACTGTTTGCCCGGACTTCGATTAATACGTTTTATTCGTGCAATTGAAAAATGAGTTATTCTCCCGTTAAAATGAGATAAGTCAAAAAGGAGAAGTCCTTTATGTGTGTAAAGAGAGTGGTTACTCAGGGACCCCGTTTCACGTATCTTCTGACCATGTGCATTAGTGTTTCCAATCGCAAACTCAGAGCATATTTTTGAGCTCACTTGTAAAATCCATATACGACTCTCTGTAACTATTAGAGGTGTACATTCATTCACACGCTGATCGTTTTTTGAACGAGCACTTTTCTCGGGTTACATTGTGAGTCGCCTACTATTGGGCGCGCTCGATTCCTTTAAATATATATTAAGGTCAAATATATGCGTTAGCCACATATCCTTCTGCGTTCTCTTTACTACTAGGGATTTCAATGCTCAAACATCAATACTGCTTTTCTAACTCGTGCACAATGATTAGATCAGTGTTCTACAAATAGCTTGATTCTTGTGTCCCAATTTGTGAAATATTTGATACCGTTGCATCCTCTACCCTTCCGTTGAGTGTCCAGTGGATGCTGCAACAATGAGACTACTGGAGCTGCTATGTTTTGCAGAAACTTTGCCATTACTGGAATACAATTGTCTATGCCACGTTCCACAAGTTGGGTTAGGCAACTGGACACCCAAAGCCGAGGTCGGGAGCAAATTGTATTCAATTGTGGTCACCAATTGGTGCACAATCTTCATCTTCATCATCATCACACAGAAATATAGTGAAAATTATAGGGGAAATTCATCGTGTATGAAGCAAGTGAAGCGTGAACTGAAAAATCACTGTTGATGAGACCCAGTTAGGTTGAAGCAGCTCTACAGCACTTCCTAGCTTTTCAGATCATGCTTTATTTTCTCTATACACGACGATTTTCCCTTTGAAATCAAATCAAATTCTTCACTACTGTCATGAGGTGAAACGAACTTCACTCATCTCTGTCGAACTCGCAATGTAAAAGTAGTGAGCGAGAATATGCAAGGTGAACAGGGTGTGTTGAAGCCGGTGGTGGTGGCGGGGGGTTAGAAGGTGCATCTATAAGGTTATCACACACAGTATACAATCTAATTATTCATACATATCTATTAAAACATCATGACTTAATAGAAAGTGGTCATTTCAGTTTCAGTTTTCCCAACCATTAACCATGCCTTTTCATGCATCGATTTTAGTTGTTGTTGTTTTTTTTGATCCCCATTTGGATAGAAGAAACAAAATTGGAATGTTGAGTGCCGAGTTAATGTGAAGATAGAGAATTCATATAGACTACGGTTGCAAGAGTAATGGGTAGATGCACACGAGCACCGCTGCATAAGAATTGATAACAAGATCCCACCGTTAACGGTCACTAAACATATCTTTCTGTCTCAAACTCACCAGTCGTAGTCCTTTGAACGCCTACCTGAAAGGTGGAAGCCACCTGTTTTACCTAATTGTACTGTGCATTTCTTCATAGCTTGTTTCCACGTCATCCGTTGACCCTCATGTGGTTTCCTCAAACAAATTGTTTTCTGGAGCAACTGCTTAAATCTCGATGGATAACGTCGACTGGGATATCTGT